>KE606481.1:0-16832 GCA_000444245.1 Botryllus schlosseri
TTTCATTAGCTTAATTAGCTTTTCATTAGCTTAATTAGCTTTTCATTAGCCTAATTAGCTGCATTAGCTTTTCATTAGCTTGCATGTACAAAATAAAGGCACCCTTGTGATCAGCTACGTAGTGGCCAAAGCTCTCCAGAATTGCCGAAGTTCCAGATGAAACCGAAGAATGAAGAGTGATTTTCTGTTCTGGACTCAATCCTAAGAAAAGGAATTGTTTTGATAAGGAAAATGCAGTTTTACAAGAAATTTCATACTCTGTCCAACATATGTTTTCAGATATTAGTAGGCCCATGTTTTAATTTGCTATCTAGAGTTACCATATTTTGACATCCGGAAACGGGGACACTTTTTACAAATCAAAAAACTTATAGAATTGGAGAATACGGGCAATTTGAAAATTTTGACCGGAAATATTGTTGTTTTGACTAAAAAAGGTCATTTTTCCAAATCTACTAGCTGGAAGACTCGCTCTAAGGATGTTTTTAGTCATCCTTGTCGGGACTGATGTCGAAATCGAGATTTCGGGTCATTTATGACGTTTTGCAGTTCTGCCTGTACAATCGCCTGGCTGTCAAAGCTATAAAGGAGGACGAATTGCCAAAAACAAGGACATTTTTGATTCCATGAGAAAGGAGGACGTATGCATGGTAACCCTACTATATGCTAACACTGGCTACACTTTGAATTGAGATTTCAATGCAAAATGAAATATACACTGGTAGAAGAGGCATAGGCCTACATTGTCCAATGTCCATTCATCAATTCAGCAAATGACAATTCTATTACTCTTATGCTTCAAACAATTCCTTTACTATTCCCACGTATCATCCTACAGTCTAGCGCAGCAAATTATACCAGATATCTCGAGGTGGATTAGTTCATCAGCAAGACTCGAATCTTTGTCCACAGACAATCTTCCCAATTTCTTCGCTGAAGATGTGGAGAATTCCTGTTCAGTAATATTGAATGATGATAGCACCCTGGATGTGCTTTTTGCTCGTGATAAAAATGCCATAGTCAACACTGACAGTATTTTCTTTCCAACATACGTCGATATCTTTCCGCTGACCAAATAATGATTGATCAACTATTCAACATACTTTTCTATTTAGGGATCTGAAAAGTGAAAAAGCATTGTTAGATCATTGCTGAATCATCAGGCATATACAATGATAAATCTTGAACACAACGAATTTCACCTTCAGATGGAACCCCACTTAAAAACCAGTGGACTAAAGGAAAGAGGCATCAATTGCATAGTGATAATTCAGGTAACACCGGATTACCTACAGGATCATTTCATATTTATTTCACTTAATCACAGTTAAATCATGCTAAAATCAACCAGCAAAATATGATGATTGAGTGCATGTAAAGATTACCGTAATTTAAAAAAAAATTCAGGTCAGCTTCAAAAGCAACGGGTCCATCTTGTATATGAATACTTGCATTGTGGTAATCATATATGCCAGGGATACGCAGCCTGTGTTCCGCAGATAAAGTTTGTGTGGCCTGCGATGCAATGGTAAGTTGGAACTAAAATGGGTTTATAATTTAGCTTAGTGCGATAAGTTTGAGTTCAGCTCAAGTAGGCTAAAAAGGGGCCAAAATAAGAATTGTATTACTAAAATCCATTCATATATTCAATAACATGAATTCTTTTTTTGCGGTATACACGATTTGCAATCAGATTTTCACAATTGCTATATATAGTCCGATATATTCATTGCTAAGTCTGGACATTCAAGTTATCAATTCTGAAGGAGATGATGAGCCTTGCACTACTAAAAAGCCTATTGCGGCCCAATTTTCATTATAATATTTATATATGGCCCTCTTGACAGAAAAGGCTGCATAGGTCCTACCACTGCTGTATGTGATTCGCTAGAAATACGGAAAATGAATGAACACTTCTCTTTTGCACGAGTTAATATGTGCCGTCTCAGAGAAATCAAGGTAAACATATCATTCCATCGTCTTAAAGGTTTGATTTGGGACAACCCCTCAATTTTTCTCCAACGAAATCAAACATCTTTCCCCAGGAGTCGCATTGAGCTTTTGAATGTTCAGGTTGCTGGCCACCGTTAAAATGTGGGTCTCTGAACGTCCAGGCAACATTGGCAAGGGGATAATACTGATGTTCGATCAAATGACCGGCTTTTTCGTAACACAGGAGCTCATAGTCGGGATGCCTTGCATCGTTAAATAGCATTCTGACATAAGAACCGTATTGCAAAGAAGGACAATATCCATCGTATTCTCCCGTTATGAATAAATAGGATGTATCATGCTTGTTGTAAAATGGTAACGTGAACGATTTCAATTGTTCCACGGTTAAGTTTGAAGGAAGAGATGAAATCCAGGTATGGATCCCATCGGCAGACACTGATATTTGAATAGTTGGATTCGAATCAGTACACACTTCCTTGCCTTTGTAATAAAAACTGCCTAAAGAGAAAGGCCACCCATTTATTGTGACCACACACCGAATAAGATCTTTTGGTAAAACAGCAGAAGCCATCAAAGCCAACGTTCCACCGAAACAATTTGCAACGATTCCGACCCCACGTCTTCCATATACAGTCGGATGACTTCTCAAGAAGACAGCCGCTTCTTCTATGTACTCTAAATCCATAGAAAGAGCGTCGTCACTTAAATCATCCTCTCCGAAAAACTTCAAAGCAAGGGCCGCATATCCATGACTCGCATACAGAGCAGCTTTAAATTTCATAGCGCCGGGATATCCACCACTCATGCTGATGATGCCTGCAAAGGAATTGTAATCTGGTTACATTGTTATTATTTCTGCTAGGATTTTTTTGAGTTTGGACTTCTTTTGACATGTCACAAAATAATCACTCTACCTACTCATAAAAGATTGAATGCAACATAAAATATTATTCCAAGAGTTTGCTAAGCAAAGCAGGGATACATAAAGAAATGGGTAGCAATTTCGTTAACGTTAGGACAGTCTTTTACCTGGAAATGGACCTTTTCCTGGTGGTAGATAAAGGGTGGCTCTTACATTCCCATCCCAAACAGGTATCTCAACAACTCCAGGAGCCATGTATGTTCTTGTTATCGTGAGACGGGGGTTAGTATGGAATCTTTTTTCTGCTGACATGACTTCTAACGAAGGTATATGCCCATCGAACACACGTAAATCAATATGAAATGGCTTTGTCGGATCCTTGATCAGAAATCTCTCATACTTCCTCTAAAAAGATGACAGATGATTGTGGTGGGACTACGTGAGTCAATTATGATTTATTGTGATGTCGTAACAGTAAGACAGACTTGAAGTACCCTATCCAATTATGCACCAGTAATGCGACCACAGAGTAAATAATATTGGTGAAAATTTGTCGTAAATTATTTCAGATTTGTTGACAACTATGTCATTGCGATCGGGTGCAATACCGTGTAGGCAATTCACAGCTATCCAGAAATGTGGTTTGGTTTGCATTGCATGAACTTGGATAGCCAGTATGTTTTGACTGATATGCTATGTTGCATCGAGATATCAAGGCTGCCACAGTGGAAAGAGCAATTCTCCTTCATAAAATATAACAGGCTGTACATTTTTGGTACTTGAAAACATTGACTCGCAGTTTTGTTGCTCCAAACCCTAGTAGCCAACAATTTGGGTTTTGAAAGTAATGAGCTAAAACATGATTTTTGGCTGGTTTCAAATTATAACTTGATGGCTCGAATATATTCACCGTTCGAGTCATAAAAATCAAACAGGTGTGGGACGTGACATGCTAATGTGATTACCATATGAGTCATAAAAAATATAACAGTTGCAGGGAATGGTATTGGAGTGCCTTCTATCACTCACCATAAAGATTGGTGAATTGAAAAGAAGAACTTTCAATGCAATGAGAGCGGTTGCCGGTGAACTCGGCACTTGGTGAATTCGGCCGCACTAACTCGGCACTTGGTGAACTCGGCACTTGGTGAATTCGGCCATTGTTGAACTCAGCCCACGGTGAATTCGGACGTCGGGAAATTTAGTTATAAAGTGTATTAGCAACTATGAATGTGAATTTAAAGTGTATTAACAACTATGAATATGAAATAATAGATGAATAATTGTATTATCAAGTGATTCGTCAATATTGTAAGGAGGTCAGGGCATGCTAGATCACGGATTGCGTAGCCGCGGGAAATAACGCGGCGCTCCAATACCGACCATGCGCGGTCTGCTTGGTATTGATGATTTGATGGCGTGAGTGACGGGCGTGTGTCGTGTAAGTTTTGAGAAGATGGATCTTGGCGTTGTATGTGAGATCGGAGCGTTGGAAGATCAAGCGGCGCTTCTTCGTTTAACGATCACGACATGCCAGTGTTCCTCATCAACAAATGTTTCGCATTATCACGTCAAAATAAATTATTTTTTTGCCTTTGGAGAGACGGATATCAATGTTCAAGAGGGGGCATATTAGGGTTAAGGAGGGGGTATTAGGGTTGGAGAGCGGGTATTAGGGATGGAGATGGGTCAGGGTTGAAGTTGGGGTTAGGGTATCTTAAGAGGGGAAGAGGTATAAGGGTTGAGGGAGGGGGATATTAGGGTTGGATATGGGGGATATTAGGTTTGGGGTGGGGGATATCGGGATTGAAGGTGGGTTAGGGTCAAAGATGGGGTTAGGGTATCCAAAGTTTGGAGAGGGTCTATTAGGGTATCCGAAGTTTGGAGAGGGTCTTTTTTAAGTTGTATGTGAGGATATTAGGTTGGGGGGTGGGTTAGGGTGTCCCGATAACAGGGTTGAAGAATTACGAGATTGACCGCGAGCCACGACACGTTTAAATTTCCTTTCTGATAATCTTCATTCATATTAAATGTATTTCTAATGCGAAGGTGTTCCGGTGCCAATTCCTCCAAGGGCCGAGTTCACCAAGTGATGAGCGTCGCATTATTTCCCGCGGGCCGCGGTTACGTAATCTGTGTTCTAATCGCGCCGTGACTGCGTGATCTACGCATGCCCTGACCTCCGTACAACATCGACGACCACTCAAAGTGCCGAGTTCACCGGCAAACATTCCAGTAACCAATCATGGTGACCGGTACCGCTACGAGATTTACCACGGCACGTGATTCTTCCTTATCTGAGAATCATAATTCATATTTAATGCATTTTTAATACAAAATTCACCGATGGCCGAATTCACCGATGGCCGAATTCACCAATGGCCGTATTCACCAAGTGCCGAGTTCACCAAGTGCCGAGTTTGCGCGGCCGAATTCACCAAGTGCCGAGTTCACTGGTAATCATGAGAGCATGCGTCTTTGCTGAGTTATTTAAAAAACAGAGTGACATCTACAATATCATATGCTAAGCTTTTGTCCATGGTGGTTCTATTCTGGTGTGATATTATGATGCAACAATCTCATGTTTGGCTTAACCTTTGGACACGGCGAATATAAATAAAGGTATTGAGGTCATTATGCTGTGTAATAATCAGTTTTAAGTTAAACACTGTAGTGTCTTTCACAATCCATGTTGTTTGTTGTATTATTGCAAGTGATTTGACCCCTTTCGTTGTTAGAGCTAGAGATAATTCCCACAGTTAAAATCAGTGCTTGTTTAGGTTCTACACGTTTTTTGTAAAAAGATGTATCACTGATGAAATATTGGATCAATTACTTGCACTACTTGGAATAGAGCAGATGGAATGTGATTATCATCTTACCTTATTTAGATTTGAAGGCTTCATGAAGCTTATAAATCCCATAGCTTCAACGCCTTTATAATCTCCACCAATTGATTCACACCGATCAAGACATATCTTGCCTGGAAAAGAAGCGTTACCGTGACTAACAGTTATACAGTAACCACATACTAGACGCACTTTTCTTTGGTACAATCCAACTGTCTGAAAAGTGAAAGCTGGAGGAGTCTTATAAATGCATTATCACAAATTTTCAATCATCTTTCCTCTTATTAATATATTTTAGTTTATATATACAGCATATATTTTAGCAAGTACAGTAGCCTACATAATCCTGATCAAGTAGAGAAATTAAAATTGATGTTTCTGCAAGATCCCAATCCACAAGTCAGGTAGAATAATATAATTACCTTCGTCGTCTGCTATATAGTGAGCAAAGCATTCATACACCGCGGCATTTGGTGCAAGAATGGAAGAATGCAAGGTTACTTTCATAGAGGGCTGGAGTCCTGTAAAATTAATCAGGATATATTGCTCAAATTTTTCCTTCAAACTGTACAATACATAATTGGAAAATATCTAGATATATTTCTGACACTGCTCAGTGCGTACTCAATAGCCCAAATTTTCGGAATCATGATTCATGAGGACCAAAGCCCATAGAAACTGAGATTCTATTGCGCTTCTTCTCAGTGGTCTCCAGATCTTGAAGGTTGATTTTGCATTAGAATACACTTTACTGTGTTATTTACATCTGCTGTAATTGTCAGAAAGGTTGCACACCGCTGATGTATAGTGTAAGTATTTGGCACAGTGATTCTACCTGGTATGTTTTTGATTGCTTAAAAACCTAGCCATGCTTTCGGTTCAACAGTTATATGGCTGAACATTACAATACAGATGAAACATTCAATTCAACAACTTGCAGTGTGATAAAGCTCAACCATGTCAATTACAAACCTGATATTTCAATAATAATTGGCTCGTCAGCCATACTTGGGTCCTTGTTAGTTATCACACGAGCATCAACAGAAGCCATTGAAGTATTACGAGTCAAAGTAAACTAAATATATGTAAAAGTAAATAAGTATCAAGTATACACCAGGTCTTGTTATTGAGTGGAAAATAGGGACATTCGCTACATGTATTTACATTTTTTCACATAAACATTCAAATTCCATCTTAAAATATTGATAAAAATCCTAAATTGCAAGATGTTTCAAAACGAATGCAGCGATAGCCGATAGGCTATAAGTTCCTGTACACAACACAATGATATTATCTGAGTGCAAGATAAGATTATCCACGTGCATAATAGCGACAGTCGCTATTTGCACACAGTCCTTCCATACTATCATCAACTCACAAGACACAACACAGCATCCTCATCCTCAAGTGATATATAATCACATGTTGAATTAAACCAAAGGATTGACTGTAAAACGATTAATATTACAGACTACATCAGTGCAGTTCTGTAGCAGAACCCACACCCTAGGCCTAATCGATGGCATGCTGTAGCCGAGAGCAAATACTAAAATATTGCATAACTGCAAGATATTGCACAACTATTTACATATAACATTCTGAACCTCATTGCATCATTTGTGTCCAATCGAGCATGAACATCACAGCGAGTGGAAGAGCAAAGAGAAAGAGAGAGAGAGAGAGAGAGAGAGAGAGACATAGAGAGAGAGAAAGGAACATTATTTAACGATCTGAACACCAAAACATGGGGTGAATGACGACTGGCGGGTTGTAAAATCAATCAATGAACATCAGATTATATTTTCATCTGCCCAGGACACACAGACAATCTACAATACGATATATAAGACACAGAATACGATGTAATGAACAGATTTGTGGAACAGTATCCCGCCGGCCATCCGACAGTCGACGAGCAATCGAGCATGTCCAGTGTCCACATTCAAGTCGAAATACAAGCAATTACTACTAAATAAATACTAGTCCATCCTCAAGATTACAGGACCACAACCTGACCTGTCGATCTCGCCTTTCATGACCTGCCATCTCATTTCTTGTCGCTTGCTTTTTTTCTATACTATATCTTCTTTTACTTTTCATTCAGTGTGCATGCCTCCTCTTTACATCACCAAGTCCACGGTGGGTGTCTGATTCCGTAGACTACTACAAGTCGCTTCGAAATTTTCCTATCTTTTCGTTGTATCGCATTTTTGTGGTGTATTGAACTTAAAAAATTGCTCATAAACCAGTGATAATGATATGACAGGGGGATGCCGAACGACCAACCAGCAGGGGTCTCTTGAACTGGCATCCACCTCGACTTAGCGCCCGACGCATTGATGTCCGGATATTGATCACTGAAAGAAATACAAGTAACCACATTGCTATATCCTATCAAGTATGCCGGCCCACAACCGTAGAACAGTATTTCGACGGCTATCCGACAACCATCGTTCATCGCGAGCAAGATAGTGTAATGGTCATGCGTCCGGCTTCTGGTGGGTTCGATCCCCGGCCGGGTCATACTAAAGACTCGAAAATTGGTATCCGCAGCTATCCTGCTAGGCGCTCAGCAATCACGGATAGCATGGAGGAGAAAAAAACGGGGGCGCAGACTAGATGACCTCACGGCCGTATCGCAACTCCGTCCTCAAAGCATCTCGATGGTGCAGGCGAAAAAGAATATAATCTCTCTCTCTCTCACATTCAAGTCGAAGTAAATGCAGCTTCTACTGAATACAAGTTAGCACTCGAGATTACCAGACCACGATCTGACATAGCACATGTATCCTCATTTTTATCGCTTGTCCTGTTATCTTCTACTACTTTTCATCCAGTGTGTATTCTTTATCGCCCAGGCCAGGTGTGTGTCTGATTTTAAAGACTACTACAAGTCGTTTGAACACCTTCCCACCTTCCATTGTATTCAAATCTTGCGGTTTCCTTCAAAGGGTAAATTTATTAACAATAAACTCAACTATATACACAGCCACGACATAATTTATCTACTGAGGTCGTCAACGCATGGTACTGAACCTGATCAATCGGTACTCAGTCTGCAGACTTAGAATGTGTGCAGGTAAAAATTTCCACAATTTTATTTGATACATATAATGGCAGCAAAATGAACGCTACACTTTGCAAAGGGCGAGCTGCGAGCACGTATCCAACAATTGCGAAACAACATATTATTACAAAATTGAACTGTACAAAATATTGAGAATTTCCGACCCTAAAATTCTTCTCAAGCAAAAGTAGAAGTATCGGCAATGCTGTAAGTTTCTCCTTATTAACAAGTCCTCAAATATCTTCTGGCATCTCGCTCATTAACGCATCCAATTCCGAATCAGTCATCTCGTTTTGAGTCGGTTGAACCGGCTTGGACCAATTCGGCACAAAGCTGCTCGCCGAGGCATCGTTTTGATTCGCCGAACGATTCGCAGGCTTCCTCTCTCCGTTACGAATAGCTTGACTCGCGTCAAAATACTCGTTGGGATGAATAACTTGAAACCCGGCATCCTCAACTCCGTGAGTTGCCTCGAAATATTTCGTGCAAGCTATCTGAAAATGCTGGCCTTTCATGAGAGTTACGATTTCGTCAATGGCCTCTTTTGAAATACGATAACTGTGCAGACGTTGTTTCAAAAGCTCTGGCGAGCTATGTTTAAATGGACACCCGTGGTGGTCTCCGGATCCTGGGGTATTTTTAGTGATGATGTTCACACAACTGTAGGGGCTGTAATTTGTGCGTTTGCCCTCTTTTCCATACATATGACGTATGTTATAAGCGTGCTCCTTGTTAAATTTCTCCTCTCCGATGCTCTTTGAGAATTCCTCTCTCCAATGCTTCATGGCTTCCTCAAAAGTAATCCCAATTCCTTTGAGAAATAACCCATACTGCAAGCGGCCCCAGTGTTTAAGATGGTGCGCGTCACGGAACACTTGATGGAGCTGTCTCATGCAAAGGGGGAAAGACGTTTTTGAAAATTCATCGAGATCTTTGATCGAGACTTTCCCTGCGTTCTTATTAGGGTCGTAAGCTTCCGAAAACGCATTCTTGTTGAATCCTTTTAGTATGGGGATGAGTCTATCATCTTCTTCCAACCCCGGTAGAGATCTGGCCGTGCAAGCGAGAGCTTTCGATAGAGATTCTCGGAAACACGTGCTGATAATCGATATCAAATCCGATTGAGGCACATAAGCGTATCCCTTGTGGATAAAAACACGACGCGTCGCGACCAAGTTCAACACCTCCGTGAAAGGAACTTTAAAGAAGTTTGTGCTTTGCAGTTTAGCTCTTGATATGTCGTGCGTTACAAGAACCAGATGGTTTGAAAATTTGTCTTTTTCTTCCTCTGAAATCGGAGTGTAGGTCAGATTATTCGCCTTTAAGAATTCCGAAATACTGTGGGACGGCTCGTTCGCGAATCTAAACTTGAACAAGTCCACTTCTTTTTCCAGAAACCACCGACGTAATTCTTCCGACCGGCAGTAAGCTAATCGCAAAATAAAATGAGATATGTGATCCTTGCGTCTCCATTCCAACTCTCTCTGTCCGATATCTTTCGACGAAGTCAGCACAAACCCAACATAGTTTTTCCTCAGAAATTCGGTCAATTTATCTTTGTACTCCTGACTGTGTTTAACGTAAGTGACGTTCAGCGTGTCCAGATAATGCAAGACTTTGACGCGATCGAACGCGTACGATTCGAATTCTTGAAGAGTGACGTTACACAACGGCGGTTTTTCGTACATCATTAAGCTGTGCGGGTAAAGTTCATCGGAAAATCCATCCATAAGTCGCAGTCTCTTGCGACGAGACGACAAAGGTTTCGGTGTACCTCCAAATTGCATATTTTCTTACAGTAGAGTTTCTAAAGCACAAAGAACAATAATCAGTAATGAAGAAACTGAACTGCGATTCAGGAGAAATATATCATTCAAAATCATGTGAGACTCACAGCAACCGGATAAAGGTATTGTTTCGTATTCTAACACGGCAATATATATTCGGAATTATAAAAAAATTCTACTCATATTACACCATCGACAAAATATCGTACCATAATTTGAATCATCAGCATTCATTTTCCGACACTGTTATTTCAAAAATATATCGTCGCTGTGGAATCAAGTACACTCATTTTGAGAACATCAACTTTTGTAAATTTTTCTTTTTTTTTCGGCAATATCTTAACCAAGGTTTCCTTACAAACAACGTAACCAGATCAACAAAGACATGGCCACGATATGGCCGAAAAAATGAGATAATTTTACAAAAACTGATTTTCTATCGATTTGAAAAATCGATCTCAAAATTTGGAATAAATGGACATAAGATACTTTGATTCCACCACGACGATATATTCAATATCATTACATAAAAGTTTTACGCATATTACACTATCGACAAAACAATCATATGCTAATTTGAAATATCACACATTCACGTCATCAAACAAAAAGCAAGAGCCTCCAAGCTTAGAGGCACGCTGCCTCTGCTGACAAGATTCAGCATGATAACCCCCAAGAATGAGCTGCATTCTTTGTAGTCAGACTCTAATTTTTTCAATCCAAATTCGGACAGGGCGTGGATGTTCTTCCATTTCGAATGAACCGAAATTGCGAGATCAAATATTTTTAACAAAGTGCCTTGAATCAACTTGTCACTTCGATTCTCTTCTTTCAAAAGACACAAGGAAAGCATACGCTCCAGAAAATTGTTGTGAGCGGTTATTATGTCGTCGATGTTACGCACCGATTTCAGATTTTCCATGAATTCCTTTTTCTGCGATTCGATGACACTTGTCATTACAAAATTATACCATTGCGATATCAAACCGAGCAGGCTAGAACGCAACAGGGAAAGACGGTGACATAGTGACGGTCTCTGTGGGAATTTAGGATTAAAAATGGTGTCAAATCGCAACTGATGTAAGCAGAAAAGGGCACGTTTTAATTTTAGGATATAACAAAACAATATATTATAATCGTTTTTTGACTTGTTGGTGATTACAATATTGAGAGGCCAATTCACCTCGATTATCAAATCAACGACGTCGGTAACATGAATCGATCCAGATTTGACTGGTTTAGTTTTATTGACTGCCACGGCGACGAATGTTAAGTCAGAATCAGGTTCACGATAAGAAATGGCTTCCTGCAGTGAAGCACGTAGCGACATTAAATCCATCCAGTACACGTCGCTGGATATTTTTTCGAACAAGGAACTACAAAAACTGTGCATCACGTCGCCCCATTCCATCAAATGAAATTTATGAAAATACCGAAACAATGAAATCAGGTCAAGCTCGACCATGAAAACGGTCACCAGAACTTCATTGACGCGAGTCAATTTGGTTTGCACGATCTGCGAAATAGCTTTTTGAGTGGATTTGACGAAAGGAGTGCTTCCGCAAAATTGGAATTCGCAAGCATAATTGACTTGACGATTCTCGTGAAACAGTTTTTCAAAATTTATCCGGAGCATAATATCAGTTGAGGATTCGACTTCTGGTGTGGAAATTTCCTCACTTTCCGGTTTTAGATTACAATTCGTCAACTTTTGTACAAAATCATCATGAATACTGACACAGTTGTAATTTTTCATGGGTTTACCAAGTGATTTCAATAATTCAACCGATTTTCCACAGACAACGACATCGTTTAGTACAGGTTTCAACCACGGAAGATACATCACACATTGATCGTCCGGCAAATAAAATGCACTTGTCCAAAACAGTTCACTTTTAATGTCACTATTAGAGCGCGGCCGTTGCAAAACAAACTCTTTCAACTCGTCCATCAACATTCCTGATGACATCCACCGATCCAAGATTTCAAAATATGGCCGCAACGTATCAATCCAAATCTTGATCAAAGCATTTCTGAAGGTGCCAACTTCCAAAGCGTCTTTACTCATTTCATCCAAAATGACGCAGTAAAGCACACCCAACAAACGACACGACTTGTGACAATATGAATCGGTTTCAATATCAAGGTCAACGCTACTCTTAAAAATACAATTGAGAACCTCAAGTTCATAGAACTTCGGCGCGAGTTTTTGCAGGATATCAGTCAAAAGGTATGATTTTTCCTGTAAAACCACCAAAGATTCTAATTGCTTTATGAAATTTTTAAACCCTGTAAAGTAGGCCAGCAAGCTTTCTGCGAACGCTTGGTAAGTTCGACATTCGACTGGTTTTCTGTTGAACACAAACTCATCTAATCTTCGAACAATATCAGCATAGTGTGCAGCTTTTGTTAAGAATGAACTCAGTGATTTAGGTGTAAGGTGCGTGCATAATATGTCCTTACGGACAGTATGTTTGCCATCATTGTATGGAAATATATACAAATCTCGAACGCCTGATAAAGCCCAGAGAACTTCACGAATAATGTTTACTTCGCACAAATTTGATTCGATTGGAATGCTCAACATATCATTGTTGGAATGAAATGTGACTGAAGATACATCACTTGTTTCGTTCCAATATTCCAACACTAAACAGGATCCTAACTCGTTTGCGTCGTACCGATCATCTTTCACTGAGAGATCACCTGGCTGAACTGCTTCAACACAGCCATCCTTTGATGGGACAATTTTCACGTCTTCATCCTCAGAATGGCATGGAGTGTCTGAAAAAGCCCACTGTGATGGATAAGGCATTTCTTCTCCCTCCAACAGATATGCTTTCCAATCAAATTTTTCTTCTTCTGGGCTTAGCTTTGGTGGTGGAGGAATGTATTTTCTGTTTATAGGATTTTCTGACAACTCCAGAGCTAGAAGTAATAAATCATAATGAACATTGCTCCTTGCTAAGCTGTTCTGAGACAAGTCGCAGTTAAGAAATCGTTTCTTAAATTCGGCCAAAAATTTCGCGTTTTCAGGATTGTTGTGTATGATAAACTTCTCGCAAATCCCGACAATTCTGCGATCTATTTTGTTGCTGTCCGAAGCCATAAATCTTGAATTGCTGAATTGAGAGAGAGCGTATTCCCTGCATGTTTCGTGATTCTCTGACGATTCTTCGAAATCCGTCAACTTGCTGACAAGCCGCGAGGTGGCCCTCGTTATTTTTTTCCGAAACTTCGGATTAGATGAAGTGAGCATAACTTGATTATATCAGTTTAAAATAATTGTTATCTGAAATTATCGGATAGAAAATTGTTCGTAAAAGTAATCGAAGACAGCCTAACAGACTCTCTATAACGAAACATATCAAGATTGTAAACAAGTCACAAGTGAATCCTACATTTATAGTTTGACTCTAGTAATTTTCAATTCACCATGCAGAGACTAGTCCAATTCTTAATCGGGGAACAAAGGGTCGAGTCCGAGTCCAAGTTATTCTGTTCACTGTTCATTATCGAGTTCAAGTCAGGCTCCACTTAATTTATCTTGAAACTCCTGGGTGATATTAAATGCCTCGCATTTGTAATATACTCACTTTTCTCATTTATAACATTCCTTATTCAAACAGATAAAACACAACTTCTGTGCTGATATACGAGACTCGAATCAAGTCATGTAGAATGTCTCGAGTCATATGACTTGGTCGCGTGACAAAACGAGTACGATTCTTCTTTAATAAAAAGGCTCAAGTCAAGCTACTCGAGTCATTGACTCTGGAACTATACTCGAGTCATTACAACCCTGGAATATAAGTTGACGATGTTGTTAAAGGAATTGCTACAGGATTGGTGTGATTGCATGCAAAATAAGGTCAGTCACCGTAATGGGGTTACGCTCTTTAGCAGGGGCGGGCAACTTCTCCAGTCGGCGGGCCGAATTGCTGAATCGATACATTATTCGCCCATTTATCCACATATACAAGGAATAAATCTTGTTAAATGAATATTTAGTTTACCAAGATATCAATTCATCAGGGTTCAGTGGTGACGAGATAGCGTGGTTGTTCAACTATATGGCCTATTTTATCTCAATATTGAATTCATGCGGCCTGCGGCCTCCACGAAATTTGAAAGTGGCCCTGATACGTTTTGAGTTGGGGACCCCTGGCATAAGCGGTGTCTTACAGAAGCCTATAGAAGTGGGCCGTGCTACAAGTCAACGGTTACGGAATCAAAAATAAGAAATATCGGCCTGGTGTAAAGGACCATTGTAGTCGACAAACACCATCATAATTACCACAAATGACATTAGGGTTGAGTAGGCCTAGACATCGTAAATGCCGATATTGCAAGAAGTCTTCTAGCTTCGACGAATTTACGCGTAAGCTCCACCCTCGCTGCACAAGTGCGCATACATGTGTATAATGACATACAGTCACTAAAGTTTGACGTATGTAAGCAAGTAGGCTAGTGGGGAATCTCGGAAGACTAGGGCCGCGGGCCACACTATCATGTAAGACGCAAAACTGTCCGTATGTTGCTCGCCCCGGCTCTTTAGGATAGGTGGTGAGGGTCTTTAGGGTTAGAGTATTTTGGGTAAGGGTTATTGGTGGAGTCCAAGCGTTGAGGGTCACATGTTAGGGTAATTAGTAGGGCTGGGCACAATGATTCGAGTACTCGAATCTGAATCGAGTATTAATTTTAATGATTCGACTCGAGTAGTAAAAGACGATTTTTTCAAGTACTAAAATTATACGCTCCTCACCACTGAAAGTTGATTTATCAACGAGTAGTTTACCAACGATCAACGAGTTTATGCTAATTTCACTGTTGAAGCCTTGAAACCATGATTGGCCGTATCGTAGCATACGAAACATGAAGTACAAAGCTACGAACGTTACTGGAAATAGCTCATTTCCGAAGTCATGATCATCCCACAATATTGTCACCAGTCACCAAGTGCAATGAAATCGGTATGGTCGAAAAAAATAACAAAGTATCCTTAATATGATGGATAACAGGCATTATATTCTTTGTGGTCGCTTAAAAGGTACATATTTGAACTTTGACAAATGATATTTTACTATGACGTCATATTGAGTGATACTCGATTACTCGACTCGAAGCATTTTACGTGATTCAGAATCGAATCACTCAGGCACTCGATTTTGCCCAGCTCTAGTAATTAGGGAGGGGTGAGGGTCGTTAAGGTTGCATGGGTCTTAGGGGCATCAGGGCTGGGGGTTAGACAGTACTGCCACTGTCCGTTTTTCGTACGCCATGTCATTATTCAATTGAATAGTATATTTATATTGAAATGAACCCAGATATTTTCGGATGACACTCGTCAGGGGTAATCGTCAGCAACTAGTCAAGAATTGGAAGGAACATTGTATATCAACAATCGTATCACAAAATATGACGTCACCAGCATGAAATCTCGAATGAGAGAGCGTTCAATGTACTATTTTTAGGTGGTACACGAACTCCTTTTGTTGACAGAGTTTTGGTTGGTGTATTTTGATAGAAGTCGACTCCAAGGCACACAAATTGAAGTGTGAACGGCCCCTCCCAACGACGCAAAATCTGTCGTCTCGATAATTAGTCACACCAATCGGCCAATATGGAATCGGTGTCTCGTGCACACCAAAGATTCTACTGACTGCACACAGGTGTGACGCCGAGAACCGCCTTGGCACACCAAAGATATTGCGCTAAGCGTACCGGGATTCCAACCTGGCCAATCGGGTTATCCAGCAGATGTTTACAAATGGCAGAATTAATGGCCTTTGATCGGTCAGCATCAAGCTTAAGCGGATGTCATTACTGTACAGTAGGCTACCGTAACACGTACAGAGACATCTGCATGACATGCATGTAAGTTGGTGTCTGGATTTAAATGTCGACACGGAAAAATACCGTAATTAAAGTTGAATTTTGGAATTATGATAGGAAAAAACCATAAAAAAAACTCACGAACCTATGTGAATAAACTTATCTTAAAACATAAATTGCCACAAGGACACAACAACAGAAGTCGACCTCTATACCCAGGTTGGAATCCCGGTACGCTTAGCGCAATATCTTTGGTGTGCCAAGGCGGTTCTCGGCGTCACACCTGTGTGCAGTCAGTAGAATCTTTGGTGTGCACGAGACACCGATTCCATATTGGCCGATTGGTGTGACTAATTATCGAGACGACAGATTTTGCGTCGTTGGGAGGGGCCGTTCACACTTCAATTTGTGTGCCTTGGAGTCGACTTCTATCAAAATACACCAACCAAAACTCTGTCAACAAAAGGAGTTCGTGTACC
>ATSW01016841.1:0-10617 GCA_000444245.1 Botryllus schlosseri
GATAAGTAACGCCATCAGACCATATTTCTGCTCGATCACTAGGGGAAGTAGCGATTACCGTGATTTGGGGCTAATTTGCTCAGTCTTTGCAATAAGCTGACTCATAAAAACGATGCCAAACTACTCCTCGCTTAAAAAAATCAGTGCTTTTTTCCGAAGAACGATGCTGATGTTGAAGTGGTCTAAAATCCGATCAAGTAGTGCAATTAGGAAAAGCTTACTTTAGTACTCTGATTAAGTTTGTGACCTCTTCTGGTGTAAAAATGTGTTTGAATTCGAATGAATGGGTGCCAGCAATGATTTTTCGAATGGCGCACGGCGTTTGTCAATGCTTGTTTTTCTCGTTTTGCAGCCGGTTGCAGGAGGCTAATCAAGTGATCCAGGAGTTGAAGCAAGAGAAAGAAAGGCTTCGCTCGCAGTTGAAGGACTCAACCTCTAAAAAAGGTATAAACTTGACGTATTGGCATATCTCCCGGTGATTTGAATGCTCCCGGTTACTGGATATTTGTGTGATACCTTCTCAACAGTGGGTAATTTCAGACTGTGAATATATTGTTGGCAGAGATAACGGATTCAACGCAATATTATCAATTCATGTTCGTGAAATTCAAAGTCGAAATCCAAATCAAGAATTTGTATCATGTCCATATCCTATGTATTGGTTTGTTTTATTTGAAAAAACACGTTGCGATTCTGAATGAGAAAAAGGAAAGAAGATTATGTACTTACACTGCATAACAAAATCTGATGAATTTTTGATTTTATATCGTGTTTGGTTTCTTGCCTAATCTGACCATGGCGCGGTGATATCGCTTTTTGTGGTCCAGGTGACGAGCGCAGACTGTCCCAGCTGTCCTTCCTGACGTGGCTCAACAAGGACGGGGCAGCCGCTCTCAACCCGAACACGGACGACGACGGCTTCCTTCAAAACTCCCAAATGAATCTGGAGATCGACCTGAGCGTGTTCGAACGGGATCAAAGGTCGAATCGTAGCTCGAGTGCGGCCCAGTCCCGGTACCATTCGGGCTCGATGATTTCTGATTCGTCCCTGGCTAGTGACGAGTCGGCGCAGAACAATCATTTCAACCAAAGCCGGGAGCCCAGTGTCAAGGTTGGTGCGGTTGATATTAGAGATGGTTACCAGTGAATTGGGCAGTTGAGGCCCGTTATCCTACCCTAACCCAGGGGTTTCAACTAGTGGGCCACGGGGGCATTTTGAGGTAGGCCATGAAGCTATTTGGAAAGTTGTAGATTAATTTTAGAAAATTTCAAAATGTTCCGTTCAGCCCATCAAAGTGTTACGTTGTCTATAGAAACGATGTTCACCAAATTTGACTCAATTCCAACCAACGGAAGCGAAGTTATTGCCGTCGAAAACTTTGGATTCGAATAAAATAGTATTTACGGCGGGCTCAAATTCCGATTTGTAAATGTTCCGCGACCCAGCTCTAAATTTGCTGAGCTAGTTGGGCCTACTAAGAAAAGATGGCCAGCACCTTTTTGATCCCCCCCCTCCCAAAAAAATGCAAACGACCCCCCTTTCGTTGCAGGGTAACGATGAAGTTAAATCGTCGGCATCGTCACGAGCATCATCGTGCAAGAGAGTTCCAAGCCTGAAACCGGCCCCCACACACGCGCCCAGGCCCAAGGCTCACCAGTTCATCGTCAAGTCCTTCACAACGGTTTGTAATCCACCCTTCTGTTTTTCAAAGACTCGTACAGTTACCGTGTTTAATTTTTTTCGCTCACACAGCCGACAAAATGCAACCACTGCTCCTCACTGATGGTGGGACTCACCAGGCAGGGTACGACTTGCGAGATTTGCGAGTTCTCTTGCCACGTAGCGTGCGCCTTGAAGGCCCCGACGTGTGTCCGATTCCGAGAGACCAGTGTACGTGTTTTTTTTACTTTCAATTTGGAATCTTCAGCCTTTTCAGCGGTTTTTGTTTATTTGCAGCCAAACGACCGACAGGAATCGATCCGCAAAGAGGTATTGGTACCGCGTACGAAGGCTACGTCAAGGTATGTCTGGTGTTGCCGTGTTAAAATGACTAGTTGATTAACATATTCATATTGAAATAAACTCTATTATTTTTGTCAAGGGTAATCGCCACTAATGGCTGATGATTAACACTCTGAATTAAACCCTGTTAGTCGAAAATATTCTGGTCTATCTCCATATCAGTATATTATTCAGTTGTAGATTGCAGTTCTGTACCTCCACAAGTCTCTTTAAAATGATTAGCAGCTTGCATTTAAGCGGAGGTGGTTGGTAATGAATTACTACCGCCTTTTCTGAATACTCACTGCTGGTGCTGGCGAACTTGCTTGAGCACTGTTTATACCTTTCACTCAGTACTACTTGAATTAGTTTTGGCTCGATTTCAACTGGCAGATGTGAACGCATATTAGTTTGAAATTCTGAATTTGTTATACAGATTTAATTTTTTTTTTAATTTTACTTTTAACCCCATGAAATTGGTAAGTTGTCTAAAAGAACAATGCTTGACAATTTTTGCTCACTTACAACCGATCGAAGCGAAGTTATTGCAGTTAAAAATTTTGGACAATAGCCTCAAATAACTTAGCTTCTACGGGTTGGAACTGCGTCAAATTTGTTTTGCATCGTTTTTGTAGACAGTTCGACATCGACAATTTCATGGGGTTGACGGTAAAATTATATATTACATATTAATATCTATATTTTTTATAATAAATTCAAATCGTTCAAACTCATGTGCGTTCACATCTACCAGTTGAAATCGAGCCAAATTTGGTGTGGTATGCATCGTCTTTTTGGGCAACCTAACAATTAAATCAGTGTATCCGCGGAATCCGGAAAAAAACAGTTAATTTTGAACAACCTTATTGACCACCTTTGTCTAGCTTAGAAGTATATATATAATTAATTGCTTTTTCATCAAATTTACTCGGATTTTCATTACTTTTATTGTCTTCTCCAGATCCCTAAGCCGAACGGAGTTCGTAAAGGCTGGATCAGGCAGTACGCCGTCGTCTGCGATTTCAAGGTAGGTCGATGTTTTTACTCACGCGCCCGGCAATCTTATTCGGCATCTCGTTCTTGGCAGCTCTTCCTGTACGAAATGGCCGAGAATCGCGAATCGCGAGCTGGACAGGGCGGCGTCCAGTCTAGCGTTATGGTGAGCCACGTGGTGGACATGCGGGACGAGATGTTCGAAGTCAAGTCCGTGCAGGAGGCCGACGTGATTCACGCCAGCAAGAAGGACATCCCGTGCATTTTTAGCGTGAGTGCGGCCTTTTTGCGAATCGTGTAGAACGGTGGTTCTCGATGTTTTTGAGCTCGCGGGCCGGTAAAGCTTAGAACAAATTTTGCGAACCGACCGTTGGTCCAAATACAATCTAAAATCTGGATTTTCATTCCTTCTATCCAAGGTTGTAATGACTCGACTTGAGTCGCCGTGTTTTGGTGACTCGACTTGACTCGAGTCATTGTTTCAAATGTCAATTATCGTATTGACTCGACTTGTACTCGATTCAATGTGCATGGCCCGAACCAAGTCATATGACTCGAGACCAGGACAGTTCATTGTAACTTCGAAGAATAGTGAAGTCACCGCATGATTGGTATTTCCTCTTTCAGTCCTGATACTTGGAAAATAGGGCCAGAAACTGTAAGAATTTAGGAAAATTACGGTATTATGAATGTGAGCCATTGTACATCACTCGAGCAGAGTTGAAAAAAGTTTGAAAACTGAAAACTGAATATGAACATGAGGCCTTGGACTTGGACTCAAGTCCAGACACGGACCCGCCCCTCTACTAGCTGATTTGGACTCGGACCTGACTCGGTGCTATATTGAAAATTACTCGAGTCAAAACAAAAGTGAGATTGACTTGTGACTCGAAACAGTGCGACTTGGTTACAAACCTGCTTCTATCCCAATCGAATATTTCGATGTCAATCGGCTGACTCTGGCCATTCGTCGCAGGTGGTGGCGTCTTGCATGGCCCGGCCCAACTTGCGCAGCCAGATCCTGATGCTGGCCGACAGCGAGACGGACAAGTCCAAATGGATCGGTGCCCTGTCCGAGCTGCACCGCATCCTGCGCAATCACCATCTCAAGGACAGGTCGGTGTTTCGCGCAGTCGAAGCCTACGACTCCAATCTGCCCCTCATCAAGACGGCCATGAGCGCGGCCATTGTCGATAAGGACAGGATCGCGCTCGGAAACGAAGACGGGCTGTATGTTTTAGAGTTACGTACTGACGGTGAGAAATTTTTTAATTCCAATTTCCTAATCACTTTCATATCCTTCCAAGTATTGTCTCGAATAATTTTGGCCCCTTGTTTTTATACTGACAGTGTGAGTGTTTGCGTCGGAAGTAATTTAACATTTTTCATATTCCTTCCCATTAATATTTTGGGCCCTTGTCTTCATACTGACGGTGAGATTCTGAGGGTTTGCTTTGGAAATTTTAGTTTTTTTTTCAATTGTAATTTAATTCCTTTCGATTTTCGTCTCGAGGTATAATAATAAACTCGGATTTTTGGACCCGTGTTTTTATACGTCCCCCATAAAATTTACTTCCTAATATTTTTAAAACTTCTCAATTTCAGTTTCTTGGTACAAATGACAACTTATTTTTCGAGCCTGCGTGTGCTTCTTTGTCATCCAGACATTTTGATTTAGGTATTTTTTATTTTCTGTTCAATTTTCGTCATGCCATACGAATAGAAATATCCTTGCGTTTATAACTCCAGATTGACACCTTTCTCTCACATAACATACTTATGCTGTGAGGAATAAAGTGTCACAATATTCCAAACACTAATTGGTTTATTGGTTGGTTTTAATTTGTTTCATGGACAACACAGTCCGCACCTGAGATTGATCGATTGATTAAAGAACAGTATCATGAAATATTCATACGAGAGGCTCTGAAACTTAGAGTTAACTATACAACTACATTACTTCTATAAGATCTGTACTAATATTTGACTTGAATCCCGAAGCGCTATGAGTATAAGTACTTAGTAGCTGACCACCTATGTCTCACAGAAATTGTCCGTGTTGGAGACAGCAAGAAGGTCACAGCCGTCGAGGTCTTGCCTCAGGCCAGCCTCGTGGCCATAATCTGCGGCAGAAACAAGCAGGTGCGCCTACAAACGTGGGGGTCCCTGGACGGCTCCGTACCGGATGACAACGGCATTAAAATCGACGACACCAGGACGTGTACCGCGCTGTGTTCGGGCACCCTCAGACAGGGTACTACTACGTGTCTGTGTGTCGCCATGAAAAAGTACGAAGATTATTTTTCATTTTTACATAGGCTGAACGTCAATATTACAACAAAAAGTGTGTCCATATCGCCAAATTTATTCCGCTGGAAGATTTTCGACTGAATCTCAACCAACGTCAGTAAATGCGGTTAGCCAAATTCAAAATATAGAAAGAATATTACCGTTTTAACATAATAATGAATAGCACACAGACTTACGAACAACGCACAATTACAGTATCACAGATACAAATTCGGTTATCAAATAGCCGAACAGCAATGCAACACTAATGAAATATTCCGAGGGTATAGCGATGTCCTTTCTGGCCGCAGAGGATCGGCCGTTGCGCCTTTATAATGGTAGATTCGAGAACCTTCAAATGAAAAAAGAGAGCGACCAGCCGACCAAGAGCAACTAGTGAAGAACTTATTGCTAATATAAATGTTTGGCGCACTCGAGGGGGTGTATTTCAGGAGTTGCTGTCCGACGGCATTATTTCATGCTGTTATCAAATCCTAGTTGCGCACGGTATCTAGAGACTAATGATGAGGGGGAGGTGTAATCACCCTGCGATTTTGTGATTTGACATTGTACAATGTACATGTTGATCGACGTTTTTTCAATCTTCAAATTTTCCTGTTTTTATTTATGTTTAGTCATCACCAAATTAGCTCGACCTTGATGTTCGCATTCTCAGGCATGTTCACGTTTACGAGCTCAACTCCACGAAAACGAGACACAAAAAGATCAAGGACATCATGCTGCCTAATCCCGCGCAGTGGATGGCCGTGTTTAACGAGCGTCTGTGCGCCGGATACGTGTCGGGGTTCGCGCTATTCAGCATTCAAGGCGATAACAGTCCCGTTCGTAAGTAGGCGTGTGCTTGGACGGTACTTGTGAATGTGCCTCAAAATGGGATCATATAGCTGTAGATTACTAATCTGATACGATATCCTATCTCTTTCCAACGTGTGAAATCATTTTCGGTTTCAAAATTTAAGATGAAAAAAATGAAATTTCCAGGTCTCTGAATGAAATTTCGCAGTTTTTAGCTGCCACGAATAATTTGAAACTTGCGACTATCAAAAAATGTTTAAATTTTTTATCTCTTCAGAACAAAAATCTGCAATTTCTTGCTCTCAAAAACAAAAATTGAAATCTCCAACATCAAAATGAAATTTTCAACTACTTCAGCTTAGTTTCGAAAATTATGAATAAAAAATGGAATTTTCAAGCTCACAGAATATAAATTCGAAATTTCTAGCTAATAAAAATATTTTAATTTACAGCCATCAGAAATTTTTTTAATTTGTAGCTCTCAAAAAAAATTATAACTAGCACTTGGAAAATGATCCAAAAAATTTGAATTTTCAACTAAAAAAAAAAAAATTAATATCTAGTTGAATTGAAATTGCCAACTCCAAACACAAATTTGCAGCTCTGATGAACGTCGACGACAAGTCTCTCATGTTCCTGCACAACCCTCCCGTCGACACGCTCTGCGCCGTCGAGATCAACAGCAAGGAGAACCTGCTGTGCTTCGCAAGTAGGACGTCTTTGACGCCTTAGTTTCTTTTGCCTGCGTTGCTGAGTGCCGTTGCTTTTAGCCTGCGGTGTGTACACGGATTGGCAAGGTCGGAGGTCGCGACAGGAGGAACTGATGTGGCCTGCGGCGCCCAACGCTATCAGTTAGTATCCGATGTTTTTGCTCGATTCATTTAGCTTGCCTTCGGTTGTGTTTCGCTGCAGAATTTTGAATGTCATCCGTGTTCCATTGTTGTTGACGGATATTCCTGGTAACGCGTGGGGTCTTTTTGGTGCTATCGGTTTCTTGTGACTCGGTCAACCCAAAATCAATGATTTTGGAATCTCAAATCTCGTGTCATGAATCCTCGTCCGGCTGAGGGCTACGTTGTCACTTGTCAGGTCATGGAATGAATCTGATTAGAAGTCTTATTCGAGAAATATTTGGCTGTGCATTAATTAGGATTCCTGATCGTGTAGATTCACTGATTAAATTGCTAGGTTGCCTGAAATAAAATGCTACACGCCAAATGTGAACGCACAGGATTTTGGAAATTCTGCGTTTAATTTTTTTGAATTGTCTAAAAGAACGATGCTTAACAATTTTTGCTTACTCCCAACCCGTAGAAGCGAAGTTATTGCAGTTACAAATGTTGGATTCGCAAAAATAGCCTGGGTAGCCCCAGAATTATTATTGAAAAACTGAAAAGAGTTCAGGTTGGAATTGCGACAAATTCGTTTTGCGTCGTTTCTGTAGACAACTCGAAAATTTCATAGGGTTGACAGTAAATTTTGGAATTTTTTTATGATAAACTCCAAAATTTCAAACTCCTGTGCGTTCACATTTACCAGTTGGAATCGAGACAACTTTGGTGTGCAGTGTTTCAAGCTATTTTTTAACCACCCTACACTACCTGTCATATCTGTAATCAAGGGGACGAGAGAAATTTACACCGTTTCTTTGCAGCTTACAACGCCCCGTATCTGATCGTGTACACGGAAACGGCCGTGCACGTCTACGACATACGCAAATGCGAGTGGATACAAACCATCCCCCTGAAGAGGGTACGCCCGCTGTCCAGAGACGGCGCGTTGAACCTAGTCAGCTCTTTCGAACCGTACCGGCTGGCGTACATGAAAAATATTCAAGAAGGTGATTGTGTATATTTTGCTATACGTCTTGCAGGTGTCACTTTTTGCCTTTGCTTTCTCAGATAAGGACGAGCTTCATTTGGGCGAGTTGGCCGCGATCGGCAAGCGACAGTTCCTGAGGAGCAAGACGAAAAAGCGTTTCGCATTCAAAATAGCACAGGAAGACCGAGCCGCGTTGAGATCGTAAGTCAATGTTGCTTTTGGTTTTACGGCGGTCGAGACATTATTTTGTCGTGTCCCATTGATTCTCGTACCGCAAATGACGTAGGAAACCGACGGGAAAGGATGTCGTGCTTTAAATATCCCATTCGCTCCTGTCTCACTGTTATCTCGATCGCTGGATCAGTGGTTCTTAACCTGGGGGTAATTTACCAATTTTGGGGGGTAATTCAAATCGACGTTTTTTAGATACTCATAACGCTGCACTGAAATATTTTCAAACGTGGCTATGAATGTAGGCTGACATATATTTGCTGGTATATATTTCGTTTCACTTAACACACCATGCCAGCTGTGAAATTGGGGCAAGCGTTAGTGATTATGGAAAGCGGGGCCGAATGCAGTTTAGGTGCGAGGTAAGTCCAATTTATTTTGCAGTAGTGCGGATCATATTTTGTTGAGCATGGTGGCAAATAGAAAGACAACAAGGGGCGTCCAAGTTTAGCTTTACACCTATACTGCAGTAATAATATCGTAGAAATATAGTTGTTAGTATTGAAAAGTGTAGTGGTCTGGTCTAGTCCAGTCAGTAAAATTAACTCTGAAACATCGAAATGCCTTCGAAGAAACGAGGGAAGATTTCGTAACCTTTTTGGATAGCCTTCAAATGAGTAACCAATCTTTTTCATAATGACATTGAACTTTCTGATTGAATTGTGAAGTAGGATTTTCTGCAATGGTATATATCAAAACGAAATAAGTTGCGATTGTTATAATTACATGAGATGCCGTCTATTATTCCCCCCTTTGTCTAGATTTGACCACTGGATAGCACGAAAACAGCATCAGCCTTGCCGTTGACTTGATATTTTAACAGGAATTTCAGTAGCCTATACATTATGATGTCATCTTTGTGCTGTTTTACAATAAATTCATTGCAGGCTGTAAGTTGTTATTTTTTAAGAAGGGGTAATTGCCTCCCGTCATTTTCTTCTTGGGGGTAGCGATATGAAAAAGGTTGAGAACCACTGCTCTAGATGGTACGTTTCTAAAGCCAAATTCGCTATGTGCGGTATATCATAATTCACATTCATATTCAGAGAAACAATAATTTTTTGATCTGTAAATACAATACTGATGCATTGCTTTCATAACAATGACAGCTATTGTAACGTTTCTAACGCCTGGCAACCGCTACCTCACACGGCTCCATGTTTTTCGCTTTACAGGGAGTTGATAAAAAATCCCGAACGTCGCAGCCAGCTCATATCGCTTCCGCACAACTTCAACCACATCGTCCACATGGGACCCGGCGAAGGATTGGAGATACTAAAAGATCTGCCAACTGTAAGTCACAGGACGTGGACCCTGCATCTCGATTCGCGGATATTTTTGATGTAGCACCCTGGTAAAATTGTTAAAAGTGATAGTTTTACTGGAAAAATTGTTTCAAGTTTAAGTGGGAATAGTCTGAAAAGTAAGTAATGCAAGTACTCCGAGTAAAAGCCCTTTGTTGCCGACAAAATCTGTAATGAACATGTCTATTATCTCAAAAACGTGATGCCATTGAAACGAAATAGCACTCCCAGATTAAGTATATAGCTGGTTCGTGGTACTGAACTTGAAGATAGCTTTCAATACAACATCCGTTGCAGTAAAATATTTATCAACTCGAAAACTTTTCGGGGGCCTCTTTTCAAGAGTTAGCGGTGCACTAAAGGGATTTAAACAGAATGAAAAGCAAAACCAAAAAGGCAAAGTATGACGTAACAATCAGAATTACATACCATGAAGTTCTTCGAGTTGAATGAATATTTTACTACAATGGATGTTGTATTGAAACCTAGATTAGGTATAGCACACCCAAACACAAATTGCCGTAAAAATCATGTTGACCAGTGTTACATACAGCGAGAATGTATGCTTGCCACAACTGATTTTAATTACGAACATTCATCATCTGTATCATTTTTTCTCTCCGTTTCCGTCTGTGTCTGATGACATTTTCTCAGTGTGCATTCGAATTGTCACTCGTCAGCTCACAAGCTTGCGATCCGTTTATAGCCTTCAAGTCCGCCAGCGCGAACCCAGGACTTAATCTCGCCCCCGTCCAACTTTAACCATGTTTACCATCTGGGCCCCGACTCCACGGAAGCGACGCCTGTCGAATTATGGGTATGGGTATTGCTCGGACACTTGCTGCGTCGCCTGTTAACTTGCGATAACGTCGCTGGCACGATGGGTGGTTTCTGTCACTGAATCGGGGGGAAAAACGGAATGCTTTTTCGTGTTTTTTTTGTTGTTTTCGGTGTCATGTCATCTGGCAGCTTTAGACTCGTTACTCGGTTTCTTTTGTGTGCTCTTGTACGTATTGCGAATTGCTCACAAGATCTGTGAAGATGGCTCACTTTACCACTGACTCTTACTAAAACTACACAATTTTCAATATGTTGACTCTGACTTTGACTCCGAAACCTGTAAATACATTGACTTTTACTATTTTCTTCACAGAATTACAT
>ATSW01016844.1:0-18240 GCA_000444245.1 Botryllus schlosseri
AAAAAAAGCATGGGTCTTGGGCCCCCATCAGGTGTTAAACCTCACTTATGGGGGCATCGCCCCTCTCCTCCAAGACTCTCCCACGCTATACGTTTTTGCCGCTACTGATCAGTGAGAGACTTTGTACTGTTTAGTAAGTGAGCTTTTATCGCTTAACCGCGCTGTGTCAAAAGATACTGAAATCGATCCAAAGTACTAAACTAAAACACGCACACGATTTCAAGTTGCCGTTTCTTCACTGACAAGTAATGTTCCTCTGCGGGAAGGCATTTTTCTTGTGGGGTTCAGATTGTCATGACAGGAACATTTGGCGGCCGCTATATAGGCGCTTATGGATAATTGAACATGAACATATACACTGTTAAAAATATTCTATGCCAAATTACTGGTCTGGTCCTGGCAGCAGTTTTACGACTCTGAGACCGGTAAATTTGAAAAATATTTTCCCGTAAATATTATTGACCGTAATTTATTTTTACAAAGACCGACTGTTAAAACTTTTACGGAAAATTCCCGTTACCTGACGTAACGGAAATCGGCTGTAATATCAAGTTACTGGTCTGGTCCAGTGCAACAGTTTTACGCTGATGGGACCAGTAAATTCGAGATAACTCTCCCCGTAATATGATTTTACATATGCTGACCGTAGGAAATTTTACGGAAAATTTCCGTAACTAAATGTAACAGAAATCTGCTGTAATATCAATATACTCGTCTGGTCCCTTGCAGCAGTTTTACGTTCCTGAGACCAGTAAATTTGAATCAGGTTTATTTGGTGCGGGAACACGTAAAAAAAAGTAAGTGTGGATAATGACGAAAATCCAGTCTTTCTTGTGGAGATCATCAGTCAGCAACTGCCCGAATGAAGACGGCTTCATCAAAACTTCAGCAGCAGTTGAAGGACTGTACTTTGGGCCATGCTCTTTTGTAGGTTCTTCTATAATCTGAACAAAGATTATGCTGTCATCAACACAGTTACAATTTGGAAACTTTGAGACGCTATAGTATGACATACTGCGACTTTTCATATTCTTGTCAATTTCTCGAATGATGATGGCCTAGGATAGCGGTGTCGAACATAAGGCCAGCAGGCCGCATGCGGCCTGAGAAGCAATTCTGAGTAGTTTGAAAAACCCCTGTATTTCCCAGCACATTTTCTAACAAATGTTGAGATATTATTGTAAGAAATACTTCCCGCAAGGTCACAAATGTCAAGATCATAGACGGTGATATAATTATTCGACAGTATGGTGTTATGGTTTTACTCTAGTCATCACCAGGAACAAGTTGGTGATACTGACATCCAATTCCCAAAACTCCTGAGTTCATATTTTTATGAAGAAATGAGCCAAAAAGTAGTTATTCGTGAAGTGAAAAAAAAACTGTTATATGCAGGTCGCATGGAGAATATAATAGTTATAAAAAATACAATTCAAATATATTTGACAGTCGCACTGCTGTATTACTTCTACTCAAAGGCCCCAGACAGACAGAGAAACCCGAATGACGATTAATAATGAGCCAAATTCTAACGTCTGCGTTTACAATTAAATCACTTGTGTTCCTCAAAGCGCATACGGTGAGTTAACGGCAGATTACGAATAAAACAAAGGGAGCATACAAATATGTCAGTTTATTCCGTCGTTAGGGTCAGTGTTTTAGCGGTTGAATTCAAACGATTAATCTTTGAATTTTTGCCAAAATTCCGTTGTTTACGAGTAAAGGTGCTGATAGAATATAGCCATATGATATGACCGTGAATGTTATGAAACATACCAAAATGTATACAGGATTGATAATAAACTATTCAAGCGAAAAGTAAGGTCGGGCATTTTGATGTACCGTAACATTTTGGAATGATTTGACTGATCCGGCCCGCGAGCAGTTCGAAAGTTCGAATCCGGCCAGCGACGCAAGTTGAGTTTGATACGGATACCCATGGCCTAGGACTTCGTACCTGAATCATCTTTTCCAGCGTGATTGCAAACTTTTTTGGCAATATTCCTTTGCATCGCATGTCCAATGTATTTCACACGGCACGTGCGAGAAGCGAAATGATCCCTTTCTATCACATAAGCATTCGACGTCATGATTCATAATGCCATAACGCTTCCATTTTCGTGTAGTTCAATGTCAGAAAATGTAATACATTCTTATAAGCCATAGCTTCTGTTCACCATTAAACTGTAACGAAAATACATACGTCTTCAGAAACAGAACTGAGAATAACTTGCCAGATTTGAGCTCGGATACTGCTATACCTACAATATCTGCTATCAACACCTGCAATATTCTAAAGCTAGAGTTAAGCTGTGGCTTCGAAACCCTCAATATCTTCAGCAACGCATCTTGTTATTACCCAATACGAAAACATCGCGTCGATATAATATCTATCTCGGAACATTCAGCCGCACGTGCTCAGGCTCAGATATGTCTGACGTCTGACGCCACTGTGTCTGGAATATGTATGACGTCACAATGTACTGTTCGCTCGAGCAACTACGAATTGATGATCAAACAATTCATAAGGCCATTCGCAGGAAAAAGGTAAAGGACGTCTACTACTCTCGTCGCAATGGCAAAGGAGCATGGCGGCTAAACACCAGCTCCAGTGTTTCGATAGATAGTTTGCATCATACACGCGTTAAGGAGTCTACAATGGTGGCAGAACTGATCCAACAGATAATTACACAAAAGATCATACCTGCAGTAAAACTACATAACATACCAAATTCGCTTGCCATGCTACTATTGCTAGACCTTGATGTCTCAAAGGATACTATTTATAAAGCGATATAAACGATGGTATCTGCAATGCCCAAATGTTCGGATACCATTAACCGATTAGCAATCAGCACGGCCATCGATGTCTTAATTTGCTTGATGATTGAAACATGATGTAATGACGAAAATTACATATATATATATCCATAAGACCGTAAGCGTGTAAAATGATCGAATTGTGAGTGCAATAGCAATGTTGCAAATAATGATTATCCAGTAAATCGCTTTTACGAATACAAAAGTAAATCCGGATTACTGATTATCCAGTAAATTGCTTTTACAAATCCAAAAGTAAATCTGAAATACTGGTTATCCCGTAAATTGCTTCTACGAATTTAATCTGTAATTTTTTTACCCTCTAAAAACAAGTAAATTTACTTTTGACGTGCCCGTATATTAATTTAACGGGCATTTACCGTTAATATAACTGACGGGACAAATTTACCGGTATAATTTGGGTAAATCTACGAATAGTTCTAAGAGTGTAGCCTAAATCAGCGGTTCCAAACCGGGATCGGGGTCCGCGGACCCCTGGAAGTCCGCGAAGCATTTTCAGGGGGTCTGCGAGGCCTCAAAATAGTTGATACGGTATTTTTTTAAAAATTAGGATAATCACGAGGCAATGTCGCTTCATTACTAATAAAACTCTAGAGCTCACATCAACGGAATGACAGTTTGAGATTAAATATCTTACTCAGAAGACTCATGTTAATTGCTAAATTGTCAATATCCTACGGATACAAGCATTTTCCTGTTTAGAGATGTTTTGTTGTGGATTGCGGAAAAAAATTGGATGAGTAAGGTCAATCACGGTGACTTAGAAATGTTTACAAAAATCCATTTTCTCCTGTGTTATATAAAACCAATTTTCCATAATAACTTCAAGATAAGCTGCTGGACAGAAATGATCAGGCTTGACGTCATATGTTCATTAAAAATATTTGTTTGTCAATTTTGTTGCCATATTTGTTGCGATCATACCCAAATGTGCCGTCGGAAGCGTTATGCGCTATTATTACATTCGCCACCACTTATATTTGTGGAAATGGATTTTCAGCACTCGGTAATATCCTATCGAAGGCGCGGATTTTCAAGACACGACCACATATTTCAAGAAATGCAATTGCAGAATTTGCTTTGAAGTAATAGAAGTCAACTCAATTTCTACATGTCTAACATGATTATTTTTAAAATAAAGTCATTTTGTTGCTGTTTATCACTAAGCCTACAATTATCATTTGCGCAAGACAGATGACGATTGCAGGATAATTTGAGCTAAACTTGAACTAAAACGTTGTGGGGGTCCACGGGGGTCCGTGACGGTCCGAAAGGGGTCCGCGAAGACAAAAAGGTTGAGAAGCACTGGCCTAAATTGTTTCAGCTCTAAGTTACCTCTTGCCTATGTTGTCTGTGATTAAAATGTTTGTATTATTGTATATGGTTATTCGTTACGTTATCCGGTTTGTGATTATCTGATGACGATTGTATTGACGCTGATATAACTTGATTCTTATATATCAGGGGTTATCAACCCGCAGACGTTTATTTTGCGGCCCGCGACATCTTTCATTACGAACGCAATTACAACTGGCGCTGTATTGTTGAATATTAATTTAGCTGCTTAGCTCTCTTATCGCACCGTCTCTGTTTCGTTTGATTACTCATTCTTTGATGAGTTCTGGTTTCTTGATATGCTCCAGTTAGACTGTTATTGCTTTAAATGGGTATTCGGCTGGACTCTGGCTCAAGAGAATGCCGCTGCGTAGGTTACTTTTAAAGAGTGTTTTACTCACCGCGAATGGTTTGAATAGAATCAATAACAAGTCACGGGAAATTAAACGGCGAAAACTGGGTTTGCAATTCTGCATGGAACTATGAATTTGCTTTCTCATATATAAATTTAAAACCGTTGTGTCCTATTTAGAGATCACTGATAGCCGCAAAAAAGCTAGCTTGGAACAGCGGTTGGGAATCACTTGTTTAGACCTTCGTTTCAAAGTCGCACGTTTCAACTAAATTCTAGTTGAGTTCTACGAAGCATCACACTTGTAAAACTTTTGGCAGATAGATGGCCAATCCAGCTATGATATAACAGCAGCAATTATAGTGGATCTTTGCTTTTATTACTTGGACAACAAACCCCGTGTATAGCGACGGCGTGCGTGAAAATTGGTCACAGCATTTGCATGTTTTGTACAGGCATTTTACAGTATTATTTCCATGAAAGTTATTCCACGGCCTACGCCATTACAAATTAAATAATTTTAGATTGGTAAGTTTTAGTTACGGCTATTTCCTCCAATGAAAGATTCCACATAAGTCTGTGCACTTTTCCCCAACCCGCCAGAAAAATGAATAGCGTCGATCAGGCGTGTCAAACATACGGCTCGCGGGCCGCATCCGGCCCGTGAAGCAATTCTGAGTAGATAGAAAGATTCCTGTATTTTCCAGCACATTTGTAACAAACGTTGAGATATTTTGCAGGAAATACTTCCATGTTCATAAGCCCCATTTTAACCACCCGACTATAGAGTTCTGTGCTCTCACTCTAGTCACCACTATATAGCATAGTTTGTGAAACCGACATCCAATTTCCAGAAGGCAAAAAGTGCACACTAAGTTCAGAGTTTTATACAAATATGGACCAAAAGTAGTTATTCACAGTTTGCATTGGAAATATGTTAGTTGCACAAATATATAATTGAAATATCTACGGTCGCACTGCTGTGTCACTTTCGACCCATAATAAATTACTAGACACGAGAGAAACCGGAATCGCGGATTAAACCAAATTCCAACGTCCGCGTTTCCAATTAAATGTCTTGAATTCCTCACAAACGCATATGCAGACTGCAGAGCTATCGTCAGATTACGACTAAATCATAGGGAGCATAGAATATGCAGATTTACATCGTCGTTATCGCCACTGTTTTAGCGGTTCTTAACTCATGGTATTCAATCAGACAATCATCGTATTTTGCCAATTCCATTGTTCGCGAATAAAGGTGTTGCAACTTGCTACTTTGAACAGCCTATGATCCGTATATTATCCATATATGCCCTTAAGGTATTTTAGTGACAATCAAGAGCACGAGGTAACATTTTGGAATCAGTTGATTGGTCTGGCCCGCGTCCGATTTGAAGGCGTGAACCCGGCCCGCGACGCGATTTGAGTTTGACACCCCTGGCGTAGATGATCAGCGTGTAGTGTAAATTGGCCGTCGATTTAGAAACAAAATGACACCATTCCACAACAAGATTAGTTGTCAATATATCATCGTATATGATTGATCTCATAAAATTGAAGGGGGATTTGGGGTGTGATTAGATGTGAGATTTCATTGTCTATCGCTGATTAACAACTTGTCGTTCGCTAGTACAGAAACAAATTGACATTCAAGTTTGGTGATAGTTGTGCAACATGACTACGGTATGCCGAATTGCCGATGGATTTCCCAGGTTGACGTAATATTTATTTAAAGTACCGTGGCAGTCACGATTATGCGAGGAATTTGACATCGGTGGCAAATGACACTACAGCTAACTGAACGACAAGTCAGTATCATGTCAAACACCGCGAATGACGCACGATCCTCCTCAAGGGGGTCGAAATGCAACAGACTGACATTTGCAAAAAATTTTCTTAGTTCATTTATATTGCGGTTCGACCCTTGGTCATGAAAGTGACCGGAGTGGTCCAAAACATTTCAATGGACACAACAGTCATAAGGAAGTATACTGAATGCTATTTGCTTTTGTCGGCGTAGCTAAAGCACACCTGAGAGCACAATTAATTCCCTTATCTTATCTTATCTTATCGTATCACCATTTTCGTTGTACGGTACCAAGACGCTAAGCAATCAAGTCAATCAATTATCAGGGATAACTCGATCTTGACCTGATCAATTGCGTGTAATCTCAATAATATTCGTGTTGCCATTATGAATCTGAAATCACTTTGCAGAATATGATATAGGAAGCAGGTATTGGAACGTGGTTCGTTATAAACAATTAAAAATTATAAATTGAAATTAAAAAAAATATTGTGTAGGTATAGACATGCTCGGCTCTGACAGTGGTAGCTATAAAATAGTGATTCGTGGCTGGTGAATTATTGCAAAGGAACGGAATATGAAAACATTATATGAAAAAAAATGTTGATTAATTTTACGCTGTTGTACGTTAGTACATTGACGCATGGGAAGTTGCAGTAAATATGTTTTGTTGACAAATGCATACAGACATTTAGAGTACCTGCGTGGGCAAATAAAGGGCGTCGACGGAGCGACCGTGAATGTTTCTGAGATCAATATCAAGGCCATTCACTCACTCCAAACCGACTGTATATGTCATACTATAAGTAAGCATCAGCAAAATACAGATGGCTAAAGATTAGGCCTCTTGCTCTATTGGCCTACCTCGTCCTATCACGTAACAGTATTTTATACCAGATGCGTTTAGAGTTCATTAGCCCAGTCGAATTTAGCGTTATAGGGCAAGACATAGTGGGTCTACTTGACTGTATCATTTTTCGCTATTATGACAGTCGAAGTCGATAAGTTTGCAATTACTGGACTTCGCTTCATAGCCTTTGTCGACAGTTGTGTTTTAATCATCATTCTACTACAGAGGTCACTTGGTACCACACCACCATAGAGAGAGAGGGGATTGTGCTCGTAAACATATCTTCGCGGCCCGCCATGTTTTCATGTCAAAACGAACACAAGAACGACCAGTCAAAATGACGAGCACCCGTACGTAGAAATTACGTAACAACAACACATGACACACCCCCAATCCCAAAATGTACAAATACCCGGTGAAATTCACAGGATAAAACTCATGTTATCGCTTACTAGCCTAAAGCAGCAGGACTAAATTGAAAGATAGGATGCAAGCAGCCAATATCACTTGCTTATCCGTGGAATCGAGTCCATATCCATCATACAATCCCGGCACGTGGACAGGCACCGCGTCGTCCGTGCCTCAGAATTTGCTAGCATTGTCGATGTTCATGAGCAGCTTGAAATGTAAATCAAAAAGCCGAGAAGATACTCGGAATCATCAGCAAGTTCCACGGCTGGCGGAAGAGTTTCAGTATATGCAAGAACCGCTGGCGAAAATGACGGACCATACGGAATCGTCGGAGAGACTCGTTCGCTTTACTGAGAAAGAATTTCTAACGAAAGAGGTCGTAAAAGTCGGGACAAACATCCACGTCGCTATCGGATTTGCGTTAGCAAATTCAATCATGATTGAAGGTAATTAAAATATGATTCACATAGAACAATTCATGCGTATGTTTTAGTGACATATATTGCCAATAAAATATGGTAAGCAAGAATTGAATATTCGGTAACATATGAGCCTAAACCTATGTTTCAAATATTCCAATTTTATCTGTAGTGAGTTATTTATTCAGCCCGAGTAAGTGCCCTCGTATGCCCAGTGCCATTGCTAAAATGGGAAATGTTTACATACACATGTAGGACGTTTTAATTCACACATACACAGACGACTAGAAAATTTTCATCTTTTGCAAGTCCAGATTAGAAATAGAATTAGAGCTACGCATTTTTTCGAATTTGACTAGAATTAGAATTATAGCGACGCATTTTATTACAAATTAGATTAAAATTAGAGTTATAATTACACATTTTTCCATTATATATTCAAATTGAAATTACTGAATTCGAAAGAACATCGAAAGAAGTTCAGAAGTTCATAATTCATTATCATGAGTGTGAAAATAGCAAATGTATGTACGGAAAGCTTGGTTGGTTGTGCACTATACAGTTCTGCCATTGCAGAAATTAGATTAAAATTAACATTAAAATTGTAGAATAGGAATATTTTACAAACTAGACTAGAATTAGATGACTCGCATTTCGATCTAATTATTCTAATTAGGCAACTATAATTATGTAGTGTCCAAGTCTGCGCAGTGCGCATATACACTAGAATTGACCACGCGAATCCTTTGTAATAGGTAATGAAGGCGTCATCATCATCGATACTACAGAAAGCGTCGACAGCATGTCTGAAATCATGGACGAGTTTCGAAAAATTACGGACAAGCCGGTGAAGGCAATCATCTTAACTCATTTCCACACAGGTACGCCACCATCAGGCGTTTCTAGCGCATCACTATTATATCAATACCTTCGAAGAAGTGATATGGGCTATATTATATCTCATGTACTTTTTCGACCAAATATTCAGATCATATACTGGGAACTCAAGCCATCATAGGAAGGGAGAAGAAGCTGAGACCGAGTCAGCATATTGACATCATCGCTCATGAATTGATATTCCAACAAATGCTCGGATTTGGTACGTAGAATTCTAGCCATATGAAACTATTAAATGATGCTTGTAAAATTACGAAAAGCGACCTCATGAAAGATCGGTTTTTATGCGAAACTGTTTATATGTACCAAGGGAAGCGTGTTGTAAGCTTGTAACATGGCTCCAGGCGATAATAGAGAGTGTGTTGAAGACCGCATTGAATTCCGATTACCGAATAACAAGATGCGATTACGATAAACACAAAACACGTTCCAAAAACAAACAGAGTGAAAAATATGTTCATAAAGTGCAACAACGATTTTACATGCCATCTTAATCGTTTCGTCAAAGCGTAAGAGTAGAGTCTAAACATTGAAGCGCAATGCAGACTCCAAGAAAATTGAAGTTGATAGAGCAATTCGTAATTAATTCATTCCATAAACATATCAGTCCTAAACCCAAGATCTTTTTGTATATTATTAGCTTCAACCTATGGAATCGGATACAAGAGAGCTCATAGACAATTTGGATCTCGCTTGCCGAGGAATTCGCGAGCCATGACTGGATCAGGAATAGGACCGTTTTTGCGCATTGGAAACAATGCGAATTTTGTGATTCCTCTACCTACCAAGACGTATAAATATCACAAGTCTTACGAAATCGCAGGTGAGATGATATAACTATTGCATGACGGTAGTAGCCAACTGACATCTTAACGCCGGCTCCAAATGTTACTCGCGAAATGCGTAGGCCTACGCGACTGCACGGTGCGCAACGTATAGGCTACAGTACTCTGTCCGTGATGCTTTATGCACTGCACAATCGGACTTTTTTATATTCCAAATATGAATTGTATATACAACAAATATATGCACCAATTGAGCCATAGAGTTTGCCAATTAATCTTTGCGATTGATAGGCGATCTGGTTCCTGGTTTTAAAAACGTTCTGTAGGCTACTATCAGGATGAGCAATTGAGCATTGACCAATGAGCATGAGCATTGCATATCCATCAAAGCTTTTTATGTAGGCTACTGCGGCATGCTACCAATTGTTCAACTCTGGAATCAGCAATCGAAATAATAACCTATAAATGCTGATCTATATGTACTCTCGTATCATTCAGGATTGGAATTTGAACTGATACACACACCGGGGGAAACCGACGATCAGACAACGATATGGTTACCGAAAGAGCGAGCCGTGTTTCCCGCTGACAACATTTATAAAGCGTTTCCAAATATTTACGCCATTCGCGGAAGCCCGTCACGAGACGCCAAATCATGGTACGCTAGTTTGGACCAAACACGGAAACTGGAAGCGGAGTATCTCGTGGGATCGCACGGACAACCAGTAGTGGGGAAGGAAGCCGTGTCGAACACTCTACTTGCATACAGAGACGCAATTAAATACGTACACGACCAGACATTGCGTCTCGTAAACAAAGGATACTTCCCCACCCAAATAGCTGAAATGATAAAACTGCCCGACGCATTGGCTGATCACCCGTACCTTCAAGAACATTACGGTACAGTAGCCTGGTCAATTCGCGGCATATATACTAAATATTTGGGTTGGTTTAGCGGTGATCCCAAAGAGCTGTATCCGATGACACAGTCGGCGCAACTAAAGAAGATGACGGATTTGATATCAGACACATTAAACGGCGAACTGCGAGAGCCGGTCGAAATATTGCTCCAAAATGCGCAAGAATCCCATGTGAAGTCACACAACACCTACTTGAATACAGGCAAGCACGATCTTAACGAAGACAAATGGGCTTTGCAATTGGTTGATATGTTGCTTGAGTCATTCGCTGAAGCCCAATCTTGTGCACGCTGCAAATCAAATCAAAGTCAGCGCTTTGCGTGCGATCGGCAGCGAACAAATAAGCGCGAACGCCCGTAACTACTACATGACGTACGCGATGGAGGTGGAATCCGGGCAAAAACACTTACTTAATCCGTCGGATACGCGTAAACATGTCATCAAGACATCGCCGATAAAACGGGTGCTCGAAGCTGTCTGTTCCAACGTAAAAGGACTGCAATGCCAATACGATAATTACACTGTATCCTATTCATTTATTGACACAAATGAAGTTTACACCGCTACATTACGAAACAGCGTTTGTGATGTATATTCGTCAGTCATCGAACCACACCAAATCAGTTTATCTACCACCACGACAATATTTAAATCGATAATAACCGGAGATGCTGATTTCGAACAACAAGTATCGCAAGATGGCATCACATTTTTATCAGGTACTGGTGCGCAGTTCAAAAAATTCTTGTCGTGCTTTGACAGGGAGTAAATTGAGAAGACCTGGGTAGAACACTATATCGCATAGTAGCCCGCAATTGTTTATATCACAATACCTTATTATCTTTTTCGGTTATTATTTATATATATATTTGTTCCTGTCGCTTATTTTTACAAATACATCATAGATGGAAAAATTTAAAAGTCGTGTTACATATTTTGTATTATTACTGACTCATCGAACCTGCACCTGAAATTGCAGAAGGGAAGGAACTGTTCATGAGAAAATGCGATCAGGTGTCGCCTATGTCGACTATGAAATCCAGCATTATGAAAGTTTTATTTGCTGCAAATTAAGGCTATTAACAAACTCCGCCAAAGAAGCCAGACGTCGCTGCTCATCCGGATGCTACGTGGTACAAGATGATCTGTTCGTTGCTTCTCATTCTGTTGTGTCCTGGCCAATATTTATAGTTGAACCAAAGTACAACATTACTGGATTATCGTCAGAATCGTTGAGAACAGTGACAGAAAGATTGAGAACCTCAATATCTCTGAACGAGACTTTTTATGAATTATTATCCATCTATACTTGCACTATTAGCAGTTCAACGGATTTTCGACGACTTCCACTTCGTTAAAATCGGAATTTAGAGTATCTAATTCGAGTAATTCAGTAAAATATGTCTTATGTTTCACTCATCTACTAAATTTCACTTTTACATTCTACACAGGATCCGTAAAGGCATCAGTAGCCATGCATTAGTCACAAAATGTTAAAAAGTTCCGGCGGCAGCACGACCGCAAATATACCATAAATAGCAAGTAGTGAACAGAGACTGTTTCAAGCTACGCACTCGATTATAATTTAAAATCATAATAATCTTCAAGTAGGCCTACGCCAAAGGTTGCCGAAACTTTATGCAAGCGAGATTACCGACTTCCGGTAAACAAGAACAGTAGCCTACTAGGCTGCTTGATCAATACGAACCGAACAAGCGACAAGTTTCGATTCAACACAGAGCGATCCGTGCCACACCCATTAGTTCGAACCAATGCCACTACAGCTACTGTGTATAATGCGATTCGTGATATACTTAGCACTCGCACATGGAACAATGCCTGAAGACGTACGCGCGCCATCGTAACATGGACTGACATCGTCACGATGCAATAAATATGATACTGGTGGAAGTTTCGTATATTTGATACAAAAATGACACATAATGCAGTCAAGAGATATATTCATTTGCCATTTGATGAGAGCAAGAGCCTACGTGTCATACAAGAAGAATTATGAGACTTCAAACAACGTCGAATGGAGCCTCGTCATGTCCCGGTACCTTTTCATGAATTTTTCTGCGAAATCTTCACCATGACCGTCTTTACTTCCGTGTATACCTCCAACCCGTACTCGCCCAGTTCCCTACCTATGCCAGACATTCCGAATCCTCCGAACGGAGCCATACAGGAGAAGTTATTGTAAGCATTCACCCAAACCGTGCCGGCTCTGATCTTCTCTGCTAAAGTCAAGGCGCTATCGAGGTCTTTGGTCATGACGGCTGCAGCTAGGCCGTATTTGCTGGTGTTGGCCCTTTTCACGACTTCGTCAATGGTTTTAAATTTCATGATTTGTTGCACAGGACCGAAAATCTCTTCCGAACCAATAGTAGAGTTATCGGGGACGTCCGCAAACACGGTCGGCTGCACGTAATATCCCTTATCGCCCCATCGATCGCCGCCACACATCAATTTAGCTCCGCAATCTTTGCCTTCATTGATCATTTTTTTAATCTTGGCGAATTGCTCAGGGTCTATCTGAGGACCCTGCTCAATTCCCTTGGCGAAAGGATCGCCCACGGTGCGTTTTTTAGCCCGTGCCACGCTCCTTTTCACGAACTCATCGTAGATTGACTCTTGTACGTAAACTCGAGAGCCAGCTGTGCAACACTGGCCCATGTTGAAGAACAAACCGAAATGACATGTTTCGACTGCTTCATCCAAATCCGCATCTTCGAGAACGATTACCGGGCTTTTACCTCCGAGCTCCAATGAGACATTTTTCAAATTTGATTTTGCAGCTGCCCCCATGACAATGTGAGCTGTCTCTGTGGAACCGGTAAACGCAATCTTATCAACGTCCATATGTTCTGCAATGGCGGCCCCGGCAGTGGGTCCGTATCCCGAAATTATGTTCAACACGCCAGGAGGATACCCTGCTTCTTTGGCCAAAGCTGCGATGTACAGTGCAGTCAATGGAGTCTGCTCAGCAGTCTTCATAACCACTGTATTACCGCAAGCCAACGCCGGCCCTAATTTCCAAGCCTGCATCAGTAGAGGAAAGTTCCATGGAATAATTTGCCCGCATACACCGACAGGTTCGTGTCTGGTGTACGCATGGAAATTTCCATCGATTGGAATGACTTTTCCGTGGTTTTTATCAGCCCATCCGGCGTAATATCGGTAACAGGCGATTGTAAGCGGCAGGTCGGCGTTGTATGCTACTACATATGGTTTGCCGTTATCGAGAGTTTCCAGACTTGCCAAGTAAGCGCGATCTCGCTCAATGAGATCGGCTAACCTGTACATCAGATGCCCGCGTTTCGAAGCGTCCATTGTACGCCATTCCGAGTCTAGTTCAAAAGCCTTTCGCGCAGCGACCACTGCCTTTTCGACATCTGCTTTATCGCCTTCTTGCAGGTCACAGATCTTTTCTTCGGTGCACGGATTTATGGTAGGGAAGGTCTTGCCACTGACCGAATCTACCCACTCATTGTTAATGAATAGTTTGGTATATTTTATCTCTGGGTTTCTAATCGGCTCTGGTACACTCATCTTCTCGATATATGGACGACTGGGTAGCTGCAAGCTAACGGCACGAAACCTCAAGCGATGCTCGACAATGGAATCCTATAGTGATTTCAGTGAATAGTCGCAGCCTCCTTTTTTCACTCCACGCTCGCTACGCCTCGCTGAATGATCGCTGAAGGTGTTGTGTTGCACAGCGAGAATGCCACCAATAAGTAGCACGAATTGCAGCATCGAGAGCAATCGTCACGGTATTCGAATTATTTCCCGTCGGCATTCGCCCATTTCGACACGGTTCAGTTTGACATTTATAAGTGTTCGAAGTAGGAAATAACGAAACGGACGCAATAAGCGATTATAATTATACGTCTTGTTCAAGTTTATCCAATCCAATTATTCTCGGACACGGCTGAGGTAAACGTGGAACTAACGCCGTGAAAGTCGACAAAATTACAAGTAGAAATACCAATTTCGAAGGCAAGTCAAAACAATTTCGTGAGTATTACTATAGTCGGAAAAATTGAAAGACGTGAGAAGTCACTTTCAACTCATAAAATCGATGCGAATCCTGAAAAATCGATATTTCCACTGTGATTTTATCAAAATTTGTGGCGGTAGTGATATTTTTGCCTCTGCACTGTCCGAGGGAAATTGGATAAACTTCAACAAGACGTATAACGTTGTCCGACCAGCTCCCGAGTAAGACAAATTGAAAGATATGAGAAGTATTCGATGCAAATCCACTCATATGCTACGTTAGGGTTACCATATGCCAGGGTGGCCATGTGGCCAACCTTTTCGGTCAAAGGGCCACATGAGGTTTACGAACCATTGCGCGGGCCACTTGAATGATGGTGATCTTTTTTTAGTCGTTCGATAGGAGCGGACCGAATTAGGTAACGTTGAAAGCAAGACTCATTCATATTATTACGCCCTAAAATTGATAACAATTATGTCCTGACAACTTTGTGTGTGGAACTGTGCAGTGTGCAATGTGCATACATGCCCTGGTCGCGCCAAGCGCGAAATTTTTTCAAAGGTAATGAATGAATTCGAGCAATAAATGTCGCTTGCATATATTGGGGGTCGCCTGCCACGAAATATTCTACTTTATGGAAATGTACGAAGATCTGCGATAAATATGACTGGCTCCTGGTTACGCCAATGCGTCGGAACTGATGTTTTAGTCATCATCAAATTTCGCGGTCAGGCTAATCAAATTTTGGTTGGCCTTGCAATTTTACCTGATAGTTAATTTCGAGAATTACCTCGCGGGCCTCACAAAACCTTCCCGCGGGTCACATTTGGCCCGTGTGCCACGGGTTGGCATATGCCCTAGTTTAAAGCGATTTGTCCTCTTTTTTGAAAGTCTCTTCGGAAGACGCCCAAATGTTCTCTTTTTGAAAATTTTGGTTAAATCTATGTAAAAATTTAACTGAGGCTGCACAGTGCACATTATAAGACATTTCATTCAAAACACTGGAACTCACATGCTGCACTTTGAAAGACATTTCATTTTAGACAAGTGGTTCTCAATCTTAACCGCCGGTCCGAAGAGTATACTTAAATTATCTACATTAATTTCAAGATGTAAGGTGTTGAAGGCTTGTCTATTGATAAAATTATTAAATATAGCATTATCACCGAGCTTCTAGCAGCAAGACTGAGTACTTAGACAGGCACCTTTCAAGCCGAACTCGAAGTGTATTCCTTGAGCAGCCCACATGCATGTCTGTTATCAAAACAATACCGGAACCCATCGCCGGGCTCAATCAAGCATATCATAACACCACATCTCACTTTTTAAGTGGGAGAGACATCAACAATACAAAAGCAATAACTATATATACGAGGTGACACTACCTATGTACGGTTAGCAAGAGTAGAGCATTTCAACTTAACAGACAGTCACCGGGGAGGTAGACTACTCCAGAGGTGTACAACAGGTTAGGGGATTATTCTGCCCCAGATCTTGAAACCTGCGTGTGATCAATGTTGCTCTATAAATCGTCGAGGGGGCCTTTCAAGTCTCAAAGATCGTCTCGCGGGATTTTCCATTGCAGGTTCACTTGAGCCGTTGGCCTTTTGATGGTTTCCTGGTTGCTTCGAGTCTATTTCACAATATTTAACCGGCTCTTTCTGATGCGGAAGAGATGGTTTTGGTTCCTCCAGAGGGTTGTACTTCCTTAAATGTTTGCGGTTTCGTCCATTGTTCGTTTGACCGATGATCGCTCTAGGATTTTCATGCATCTTTTTGCAATCTGGAATGTATAGCCTACATGGTCTCCAATTTCAAATCTACCATTCTCAACCACACGATGTCTTTTATTGTAACTCACAGCCATTTTCTGTCTATACTCTGTCTCCCATTTTCGAAGATCTTCGGCATCAACTGTCTGTGGTCGTAGCTGGTCTGGATGACAAATCACCTTTGTCTTTGTCCGAATGACACTATATCAGGCCTGATATTAGTCCGCAACTTGAGTCAAGAGAGTATCATGCAAGACAATCCATTTACAACTGTAGCTGATATTTAAAAAGAGTTGAAGCAAAGCTCATCGTCTTTATCCAGATATTTCAATCACTCGCTTCGCTCGCTCGGAGGTACAAATTTCATATCAATGTAATCAAAGATGTCTTCTTCACATGATACAGGCAGCGGTTCGCCAGCGATCCCTGCATAGCAAGCAGTCTGTCAGAAAATTATACCAACCGCAAGGCTAGCAATCTTTTCGCATTCATTCGAGATTTTACTCGACGTACCTGTTGATCCTTGCGGTCTGATGGAATACTCGTTGATTGTGAAGCCTTTTTCCAACGCTATACCTCTCATGCGTTTGTTGAAGAGATCGCTGCCAGTGAAATACAGCAGAGCGCAAGGGTATTGATCGCATGGAATCAATCTGCAATTCGGACGAATATGTTGGAATGTGGCCCTACGTCACAGGTGGGGCTGGGTAAAATACAGTAACTGGGTGATTCAATTTTGAATCGAGGCGTGTATCACTCCTTCACTCCTCCTATCACGCCTCAACAATATGAATTGTGTGGAAAGTTAAATATGTAACGTTTATGCAACCACGAGGAATATAATGCTAGTTGCATATCACATCAACGATGATTTGGTATTTTTTCGAACATCCCTTTTTCAGTGCATTTTATGACAATGCAGTGGGTTGATTACGACTTGGCAGATATGTTATTCCCACCAACGTGCGGAGCTTTGTACTACAGTTTTCGTATGCTGCATGACGACCAATTGGGGTTTACCAATCAGGGTTTACAGTCCTACACTGTGGAATTTACTATAAAACTGGGGTCAAAACACGCGGCCCGCGGTCTGGAATCATATATCGGTAGAACGCAAAGTAAAGCATTCCGAAATGCTGAAATTGACTTCGGTTCCAAAATATTGTTCTTGTTGTTTCAAAATTAGCTATTGTCATGTGCCCGACATCACTATTCCTCACTAACTGAAACGGCTTCAGCGATGGCAACAGCATTCCATCAAGGGAGAATCAGCTGACATGTATAGACAATAGACATATTGCCGAGACGCGCTATGTTCCAGAAACTGCCAAGACCAAGAAGGGCTTCCGCACAAGATCAAGCTCTACGAAGAGATAGTCTTTCAGCTAGTACAAAGTTTCTCTAGCCACGATATCGATTCCTTAAGTCGCTCAAAAGCGTTGTCAGGTATCGTACACAGCAGATGGTTCAAAATACAATCGATGATATTTTTTGCTGTATTTGCATTTCTTTAATAACAGATTATTTTGTGGAAACTATGCCCGTCGCCCATGTTAGAAAGCACATCGTTGTGCTGACCTAAAGATTTAAAAACGCGTTTGCTAAAAGGGTGGCCTATTTTGTCTCGATACTGCACTCTTGCGGCCCGCGGCCTCTACGAAATTTGAAAAGTGACCCGCGACTAGTGCGGAGCTAATCGACAAATTCTCTGGTCCGACTCCGATTCAATTTTTCAATTCTCTGGTCTGGCTCCGGCCGGGTCAGAAGTACTGATCCGGCTCTGGCCAAAAATGAAAAACTGTGGCCGGATATCCGGCTCCGTGAATTTACTGAGACTGCTGAGAC
>ATSW01016847.1:0-11118 GCA_000444245.1 Botryllus schlosseri
CGACTCAGAGTTTGAAAATGACGTATTTTGCTGCTGAACACATACACAATGCCAATCTATATGCTTATGAAGGGTTGTGATGCAGGGATCAGGGATGGTACTGAGCAACTTACATCGGTTCCGAACCCGACAGTAGGTGCTCAAAACCAACTTTTTTTGTTAAAGACCTTGAATGCTATTAATTCAAATCCAAAATTTAGAAAATCAATAAGAATAACTTCACTTCTACTGGTTGGATTGGAACCGAGTCGAATTTACTATACGGTACATAGCAGGGTTGTAACCAAGTCACAAGTCAATCTCACTTTTATAGTTTTGACTCGAGTCAAGTCGAGTCATTTTCAACTCACAACCGAGTCCAAGTCACCGAGCAGAGGGTCGAGTCCGAGTCATGGTATTATGACTCGAGTTCGAGTCCAAGTCATTGTCCAGTTAAAGTCTTGTTAAACACACTTTTTATAACTCTAGTGATATCGAATGGTTCTCATTTATAATATACTAATTTTCCTCACGTTTAGCAGTTTTTGGTCGCATTTTCAAGTAGCAGTACCAATAGACGAAATATCAATAGTGTGGTTACTTTACTATTCTTGGCTGTCTGAGTCTCGAGTCATGCGCAATGACTCGAGTCCAAGTTGAGTCATTTCCGTAGTTTGAGAAACTGACTCGAGTCAAATCGTGACTCCATTCATTACAACCCTGATACTTAGTTTTTGTAGGCAACTGAACAATTTCATGGGGTTGCGGTTGCCAGTAAAATTTGCAATGTTTTTAATGAATTTAAAACTCTAATAACTTCGCTTCTACAGATTGGAATCCAGCCAAATTTGGCGTGCAGCGTTTTTTCAGTCAACTTAACAACTTTACCGAATAGCCAGTATAATTTGAAGAAAACCTACCTGACAGGCCTGAGCCCAAAACCAAAGGTTCGAGCCCGAAAACGAAGACCATTTTTTATTACTCCAGTGGCCAATCACCTGGACTCAAGCCTAGAATATTTTTACAAAATTGAGTAGTTGACTTACGGCAAAATGAAAATCCGGCTTGGGAACACCATGCAGAGATTCTGGATCTTTACCAACATCATCATACACACTGGTATCAATCAGTTCTTCACTCCCTTCCTCGGACATCTGAATTACCGACGACTCCTCGATCTTAAATTAAAATTTTCGCCATAAATCTACACCGAACGTGGCACAGTAGACAGTAACTTACTAACGGCATTCCGAGTCCGAGTCTGGCCCAGTTATATTTTGACAAGCAGGACCGCAGCTGCTCGACCACTTTTCCGGCCTGATTTGGTAACGGGAATATACACATTTTGCACGTGCTACATTTATACCCGGCCGGCGCTGTGTTGGCTGGTAGCTTTTTGAAATATCTATCGAGACAAGCTTCGTGGAAGACATCTAAAATATACGTATGATACAGACGATAAGAGCTCGGAAAATTTTTCTATGGGTAAAACTGTACAACCCAGGGTTGCATTGACTCGAGTCATGACTCAACTTAACTCGACTTGAACATTGCGTATCACTCCACCAAATCATGTGCAGGGTTGTAACGATTCGACTCATGACTTGACGCCGGATTTTTTGTGACTCTGAGTCATTTTTTAAAATGCGTAAAATGACTCGACCTGGGTCAAGTTGTGTATTGACTCGACTTGCACTCGAGTTATTGTACATGACTCGAACCAAGTCATATGACTCGAATCTAGGACGGCCAAGACAGACATTTCACTGTAACTTCGAAGAATAGTGAAGTTACTGCATTATTGGTATTTCGTCTGATGGTTAGATTTTAGACTATTGCCAATCTTGATCAACAGTAATCTAGGCAAAACTAGACAAACTTTTTACACTTTGGATTAGCCAAGTAAAAAGAAGTTTTGTTAACAGCTCCAATCACTTTCATGATGAAAATCATAAGAACTACGTGAAATACTACCTGTATTACAGACTTACAGTATCTGTTTATTAGGGTAAGTTTTTCCAACTTTTTTTTATAGCTTCTGGGAGTTTCCTAAATACCCAGAATTTTTGTAGTAGTGTTTTACACTGTCTGAAAAAGTTTTATATTGCAACTTTTTCTATATTTTCATGTTGAGTAGCAACATTGATTACTCAGCATACTCAGTTCTCAGTATATAGAATATCAAATGAATCGAAAAACTTACCATAGCATAGTAATCTGACAACATTTCCGGTAGACAATGGCTTGCTGCAAAGCTGACAATTTGGATCGTAATCGCTGTCCTTCAGCCAATTCAAATATGATTTCACGACACACTGCAAGACGAAACAGCTTGCTTAACTGACATAGGATTCATGACACTGAGAACTTAGATTAGTCTTACTTACCTTGGGGTGGTTTTCCACCAGACAATGTTCACAAACATTCACTCGATGCTCGAAGCAGAAGAGATTGGTGACCTTTCTTTTTGGGCACTTACAGAGACCCATAGTTTATACGAAATGATGACCGAAAATGGTGCCGATTCGTATATAACGATAAATCTAAAAATCGGAACGAAAAAGATCGTGTGATATCAAAAGAGCAAATATTGTGTCTCAGGAAAAGAATCCAATTAATTTCAGTATCGGAACATCGATTTGAAATATTTGAAAGAAATATTGGTATCGGCCATTGGAGTTAAAAATGTCGGTAATTTTCGACACGTCGCAACATGGTAGTAGGAAATTTAATATTGCGGGCATTGATTTGCAAACTGTCAAGTAGAAAAATAGGTGCAAGCTTATGCTTGGGAGTTTTGGAAATGCGCATAAGGGGGGAGTCTGCAAAATCAGTGAAACGCCCATTACTTAAAAACTAATATACTGGTAGATATCTTTCTGTAATTTTGACTCAAGGTGGACAGTGGACATCCTAACATATAGAGTCAAAGTTTTTTTATACGATCTTCATTTAATTTTGTGATTTTTCAGACTAATTTTTAGGAAAAATTCTCACACCGAAATTTTTCAGTGAATTTTTTACTCTAGGCTCGTTAGGGATTAAAATAGTTAACGCACAAGACAGAACCAGGGGTATTATGTGAAATTCTTTTTCAAGATATTTGAAAAAATGGGATTTTTTTGACTTTCACAAACATATTCGTCACACTAAGGCTTATCCAATCATTAAGAGACTCGGGCACATGAAAGACGACATATAATAAAACAAATATCAACAAAAAAGGTATTTTAGAAATGTTTTTCTTTTTTCAGGGCAGTCCCCCACTTAAAAGCTAGATGCCATATTTTTTAAATATCGGTTGAATATATCAGTTTTATAGGTTGGCCTACTGGAAAAAAATGAGATATCGGACGATCTCTAATGCCAACTTCATGATTCAGGGATATAACTAGCATCAAAAGGTAGAAACCCACTACAAGATGCAGACCCGCAACTACAAATCTTTCCAGAATATTTCAAATTTTCATCCCCAGACGACGAACCGCCATAATGAAAAGTCAATTCCTGCCCTGCTTCAATGTGCCTGCATGCAAACAGGGCTAGATGCGGAACAGTAGAATTTACGCGGACCGGTACCATCCTCAAATTCGGGTCACACGAATGATTAATAAACCTTCCGACATTCCCTTGGTGTCTTGGATCCACAAAAGTCACAATAATTTCACCAGAATGAGCGTAGCACTCCGACACAGATATGATATAGTTCATTTCCGACGTGTCACGGTAAGAATTCGTTCTTTTCAAAGCTTCATTCTGTCTTATCACTTCACCGGCGTACTCGCACACAAATTCTCCGCGCTGTATGTCTTTAACAGCACGTAATCCGAGACCTTTATCTGTGCTAACAAAGATTTCTAACGGAATACACACTCCATGCTGCACAAGTCTGTTGTGACACATATCACCGCATTGGCAGTTAATGTTGCATTCGTAAATGATCTTTTCGTTGGTGCCTATGTCGTTCAATTTCCGTGCGGTATAGTTAGAATTTGAGCATGTGCAAAGTGCAGGATCGCAAGTTTGTACCGAATCACACTGGCATCCGTCGAAGCATATAAGATTCGGATCAGTCTCACATCCTGGGCCAGCGACGTTAGTATTTGAATACGAGAATTCGATGCCTTTCAATCTCGCCAATGCATCGCTGGTGATCTTTACATCCACATTTTCCAACGTAGGCAACACATCCATACACCCTCAATGCTAACAAAACGTGTGAATTTTCAGAGTTTTGTCAAGGAAGTGCTGATGGTTGAAATATACCATATTCTGGCAACAAGTCCGCATGACAATAATCACGAAAACATTGTCCTGCAACCAATCAGCATGGCAGATGAAATATGCAGCGCCTAGCTGGATAAGACATACGATTATATAACAAAATATCAATTTTCAGCCCATAAAACATTGAAATTCACAGATACACTATAAAATCGATAATAAGGACCTGCTCACTGCTCATCAAGGTTGTTCAAGTTCAAATATAACTTTTTTCTTCACATTTTACCGGCTATTCGATAAAATTGTTAGGTGGGCGAAAAAAAAACGCTGAACAACAAATTTGGCTCAATTCCAACGTGCTCCAGCGAAACTATTAGAGTTAGATTTTTTAAAATTTTACTGTCAACCCCATGCACAGTATAAAAATAGTTGAATACAATTTGTAGTAAATTCGGCTCAATTCCAACAAAGTAGAAGCGAAGTTATTGGAGTATTGACGGTGGCAAATTCTTCAATTATCAAATATGGAACTGCACCCCTATTATTTAAAATTCCAAATCTAATTTGTTTGAACTCTAATAGCTTCGCTTCTACAGGTTGGAATTGAGCTACATTTAGTGTTAAACGTTTTTTGTAGCTAACTTACCAATTTTATCGAATAGCCAGTAATATTTGAAGAAGAAAGTTAATTTTGAACAACCTCAGTGCTCACGGAAACCAATCGAGTAAAGATTGACAGTTTTTAGGTATTGAAGAGTTTCAAAATTATGAAATTTGCTACGTCGCTCTGCTTTATATTAATGAGAAAACGTGTCACGTGTCACATGAAGAAAGTAGTTTGTCAGCAGTAGAACTTGTGTCTACGAATGAAGACAATTAGGAAATTTTAGAAGTCGACCAATGACTCCCTTGTGTTACATCAAGTTCCACCGCATTTATGACAAAAAGAGATGTGACACAAAATGCCAGAGGTAGCACATACAAAAACCACATGATTAAACTGAGACGAGATACCGTAACCAATATTGGGTGTAATGTCATCTCAACTGTGAAATTGACACAAAATTCGAATTTGAGGTAATAAAACTTTGAAAATCAACGGAGTTTGCTACTGTGTGGCACCCATTGTCACGAATACAGAAATATAGACCAAGTAAAAAGCCAGAAAGTACGCTGAATATAATCTTATTCACAATTCAATATATGCATTTTTAATTAATACACACTTCTAAGTCTTACAAGAATATGTTAATATTGTTAATTTGTTCACTAAAAGCATTTCGACCGACTCATCAGTACCGAATGCAGGTAATATTGTTAATCAAATTCGAAATTTGTGATATCAAAGTGAAGAAATTTGAATTTAAAACTTGAATAGCCTAGTGAATAAATTAATTCGTATCCTGAATGACTTTTAAATCTGCAAAATGCACCGCGTAGAGCAGAGTGTACTTTAAGCACCAACTGTCTCTATACATTTTGAGGACTTTACAATTTCTCATTGTTATTTATGTGTTTGCCCAGAAATATGCAGGTTAATTTCTATATAAATATCTTATTCAATAGTATATTGCAATTCTGCACCTCCAAGAAGCTATTTATGTATTGGAAGATCTGGTTACTTGGTATGTGGAGCGAATCTTATAGATCTGGCAATGGAGTGTTGAAGCTGACCACCTTCAGTAAAAGCACCAGTGTCAACCGTGTTGTTAATACATCTTCTATCAGCGTTCAGCATTTCAATAGATCTCGGCAGCCATCGATTACAGCTATTACTCCTCGCAGCACATTATTGCGGCTTCAAAAGTCACAAAACTTCAAACATTCCGCAGTTCTCCAATCCCTTGAAGCACTGCATATAATTTTTCAGTCTCAACTTCAGAATTTCTGCAATAATTTCCTCTCGAATGTCAGCCTCCGCTATACCCATTCTCATCAGCTTTAAATCGTTAAGAGCGATCAAAACACGCCCTGTAACGTGGTGTTCGGAAATCTTATCACCGTATTTTTCATAAGCCCGCGTGGAGTGACGTTTGAGCCATCGTTGCACTTCCCCCTGCGTCCATATATAAACAGGTTTGACGTGACGAGAAACTACCGCAGATGCGGCCCCTCGTGGGTGAACAAACCCGGGTCTTTGGTGGTAACCGAGCTGAATTGAGTCTTGATGGTGTAGAGATGGAGCACCCGCGGGGGCTTCTAATATATCTGATTCGGATCCTGGTCTTTTTCGTGGTGGCGGGGCTATAATCCGATTTTTTATTTTGTGGGGTGTATGCTCGGTGCTGTTGAGACGCCTGTGCCTCGAAGGAGATGACATTACATTACAGAATTTAAAAAGATCCTGTGAAAAGAGTATAGAGGTTATAATACAAGCGATAGCTAATGTCCAATCAGTTCTGTCACTGATAAAGCTATATTATACTATACGTGCACTAAGATTTCAATACCATAATTACTCAAGATAACATTACATTTTATAATCAACTTCAAATCTATACAAGAGACTAACATGTAATCTCGGTAAATTTCACAATATAGTTTCGATTTCGATCAAATCACCGTGCACAAGTCTCAGAATATTTTGGGGAAGAATTGGCCAAATAGCTCAACATATGTGATTCATACATCTGAGTATTAGGGCCATTCTAAATTAACTTAAAAATTAACCGAATATTTCAAATATATATTACTGAAACAATTTTCTCCTGTAATAGCAATGCTTCTACAGATTGGAATTGAGGCAAATTTGGTGTGAAGCATTTTTTAAGCAAGCTAAAAATTTTATCAAATCACCAGTAAAATTTCAAAAAAAGTTATTTTTGAGCAGCCCTAATGGTCATATAATCATGTTATCTAGCATGGGGTTTAAACTTGCATCAAGTCGATGAAGATTTTCAGAAAATGCAGACAATGGTGCAGAAAAATTGAGGGAGAATTTGTCAGTAAAGGCCGCCACTTGAACACAATGTTCAAAAATCGTACCGCACACTATTTAAGACATGCATTACTTTATTCAAGACATTAGATGTAACAGACCAGGTACTCAACTAAGATATGTCCGGACTAATGACTGGCAGATAAAGGCAAACATGCATAATTCGTTATTTCCTATGATATTACATGAATTAAACGCACAGGTCCATTCCCTTTTGCAAAAAGTCGATCATGATTGGATAAATGCTGGCAAACTCCGTGCCTTGCTTAGATCTAACGGAGCTGACGTAATTTTCCAATGCGCCCCGCAGCATGTTCAGTCTTTCCTTCTCGCTTTTGTGCTCATCCATCCACCGGCTGTATCTGCTCAGAGACCATTCCATGACTTGATGTGGTGACTTCAACTCGATAGGCGCACGCGAGAAAAGAAAATGTATCACCGTGCTGTACGGTATGATTTCTCCGACGCTAGAATTTTCCACGATTGCATCGTTGGTCAGAAACAGTAACGGACGAAAAGCTCTCAGCAATCTGTACTCTGCACCAAATTCGCTAAGACGACGGCAAAGCGGGTTGACTGCGAGCTCCATTTGAGCGAAATCGGCTGCCAAAATTGCTTTACCGCCTTCCCCAATAGGGCGGACCAAAGTAGCGTGCCTCATAAAAAGTGAAATGGCTCTTTGACCCAACGGAATGAAGCATTCGTAAATAACATCTTTACACTTGTATATAGAAAAATGGTCTTTGACAACTCTTGCAAGGAAATCTTGTAGTTCTTTCATGTAGAGAGAGCAGAGAACACTATCGCCGGCATCGTCGGCTGAGAAATTTTCGTTGTGAATAGTCAACACGATTGCTTCTACTGAATCGGATATCGACGCTATCAAAGGACGGATTGCGTTGATCATCAAATTCGAAACCAGCAGCAAAGACTCTTGTACGATGTTTATACATTCCGTTGAATAATCAGGCTGATCTATGAAAACTTTCAACAGGTAGTCTTGTAATCTGTACAAGGAGTTCACAACGCTCGCGTTACATTTTTGATGGCTGTTCGGCGGCGCAATAACCTGTGTTGCATCCCCTTGCGAGGTGACCAACTGTTCTGACTTGACAGCGAATAATTTAACGGTTTTCGCCACATTTTTAGCCACAGTAGCACTCAAGGATGAATCAACACTTGATACGCTGATTTCGCTCACAATAATTTTGATGATCGAGTCGACTTCTTCATCGGTGGGAGGATTTCTAGCACCTGGGGGGAATATCAGATTAACTGGATCGAACAAGCGAGATAGAGAACGTTGCAAATATGACGTTTGGAATATTTGAATAGATTGCTTGAATGCCATCTCTGGATCGAAATTTGATGTACCAATGATTTTGGGTGATTCACTAATGTCTTGTAGCGGAAATGTAGTAGGATCGCTAAACGCATCAATTTTACCACTGAGAGCGTCAGCGAGAGGTTTTATTTTATCCCAAAGATTGTTATAAATTCTAATCAGTTTCGGAAATTCTCCTTCGAACGCTTGAAGCACGTAATTCGACGATTTAGATCCTTTTTTCAATTCTGCATCCAAAACTTGAGCCACATTCTGCCAAAATATCCGAGCAAACTGCGTGTTTTTTCCACATTTTTCTAATTCATCAATGAACCGTTGGTGCGTCACAGGATCCCGCTTTTTCGCAAGGACTTTTTGTAATCCCGCAATTTGATTCGCTACGGAATACACAAACTCCATCACGTCTTCGATATTGTTCCACAAGTGACTGCGAAAAGCTGAAGTGTCACCAGGCGTTAAAATCCCAGCTGCTTTTCCAGGACCTTTCATATGCATCGAGCCAGGTCCAGGTTTGCTTCGTATTAATTTAGAAATGGCTTTCACGTCTAACGCATTAACCACTTTAGTCTCGACACTTGTGACCAATTCGTCAACAATACGTCTTAAAGGAGAATACAAATCTCCTAAATTGTAAAAAGCTTGTAATGCAGTCGCGATTTGTGAAGGATTTTGTGTTGTTACGCCTTGCTCGAGTAGCCGAGACGCTTGGCTCTCAATTTCGCTACGAGCTCTTTTCATAAATAGCAGATCAGCCGCAATTACATCAATACCTTCCAAACTGACACCTTGTGACAAATAATCCATTTCGTTGAGACTTTGCGCGGCTTTTGAGATTTCGCGAACCCCGTTTTGTACTTGGCTGTGTAGTCTTTTTGAAAGATATAAAATCCTGATGATTCTTCTGAGAAGGTCGCAGGCAGCTTGCAGTCGGCTAAGTTGAGTGGTGCGCGTCAGAATTTTATTGTATGGCTCTGATATTTTACCGCGTATTCGATCCACTGCTGATTGTAGTGATAATATCCTAGTTTGCATCATGTTAAGTACACCTTCCAATGATTCAATTCCAGTAGCTTGAGCTAACAAGTCGTCGCGTCGCGAATTGATTTGAGTCTGAAGTTCTTTATCGAGAATGCTGATTCCGTCAAAAAGCTGTGCCAGGCGTTGCGATATTACAGCACTTTGTATGACCGTGGTTGTGTAATTTTGAACGTCAAAACTTTCGTCCAAGAACGGTTTTAGAATATCATCGTTCCGGAATTTTTCACTGATGTCTTGATCCCTTGAATTTTCCATTTTGCTGACTATACTGCAGAGAGAGAGAATTTATATTTGTGGACCATGCAAATATAATAACGTATTATATCATATCATCGCTGTGGAATTAAAGTATAGCTTAGCCTATTATTTATGTCCATTTTACACATATCGAGAAAATTAACTTTGTTAAGTTTTCATTTTTTTTGCAGCCACATTTTCGTCATGGTTAACTTCGAAACAATGCGATAAACATAGGACCTAGAAATGGCCGAATATATGAAACTTTCACAAAAACTGGATTTTCTATTAATTGGAAAAATGGATCTCAACATTCGAAAAATGGACATAACATACTTTGTTTCCACCACGACGATATATACAAATAAGCAAGGTATACTATATACACGGGAGTTTCAATATAACGGAGTTATCAAAGCTCATACCCATATGTAAGGAAAATCTCACAAAACACAAGACGGAATAATTAGAAATTAAATGGAAAAAATAATTTCTAATGTTTCCACAACGTCGTGTGTCGTTTTTTGCTTTCTTCTGATGTTTATATTAGTTAATATGAAGTTATCATAAAGTTGTCATAAAAGAAGCCGATTGGAAATACCATATCTTGAATAGCGGTATATGTTCTGAGCATCTTCTGATTTATGAATTCACATGAAGGTAAATAACGGAAATTACTGTAGCGGTGCTTTAAATCGCTTTGCGGTATACAGGTTGCCAAAGTAACAGGTCACTAGCTGCCAGCTGCTAATAATTAAATAGCTCTCGAACACTGATCTGCATATATCCTGCAAAACAATAAATTTAGCAATATTGTGTTGCTGACGTCAAAATTATACTCGTCACGCATATACGGATTTGCCACAGGGAGTGATAAAGCGTCGCAGTTTAAATTTCTGAACATATTTCATCGACATAAAATGCATTTCGATAAGGTGATTATTGCGGTAATAAACAGAGATTAATAAATTCGTCACAAAATCATATAGCGACCACTCGACTGTTAGGCCGTTGGCATTATATGGTCAAAGTCAATCCATAGCCCGATTGGCGGGACTTCAAACATGGTGATTTTGTAACCACGAAGGTGGCGACGGCGCCTCAGCGATCGTCGTGAACGAGGCGGTAACGGACGACACGAGGGCGACGGGAAGGTGTCAAAACGACTTGGAGTAGTTTCGAAATCATACACTCACGTGCGCCTAAGTGATGTAAAAAAGAGGCACTTAAATGACTGAAAACTAAAGCAGAGAATATAAAATTCAAGCGACTAAATGAGGTGGTATGGGGCGGAATGTCAGAACAATATGCTAGGCAGTGCCTGAGACTGCCAAGGCACACAGGGCCCTATCCCCTG
>ATSW01016859.1:0-12702 GCA_000444245.1 Botryllus schlosseri
GATTCACAACACTCAATAAAACATCGTCCAGCCAGCCAAATACGACTGAAGCACACGATGAACGACCAGCCGTCAGCGCCGATAGCGTATAAAGTTAAAAAAAAATTAACTCGTCACTCGCCCGTCCCGTACGCTTTCGGCCAGCTCGCGAAAAGACGAGAGAACACTTGTTCGTACGCGACCTGTCTGTATCGTATGCGTTTTCGGCTACACGCTCAAACCACTACGCGTTCGGCTATAGGCGTACTGTCTGGCTAGGCCTTTACGCGAACATCACTCCCACGGGAGTTCATTTCTCGCTGGTGATAAGGCAGTCAATAAAGATTTGAAAATTGCATTGTTACACAGGCGCCGCCATGTCTGCTCTTCTCTGAGATTAATAAACGCATTGTGCAAAACTTAATTCAGCCTTGAAAGCACTCGATATGTCGGGTAGAGCGAATTAGCGAGGGGGATTGATTGCCCGCATGACAGCAATTTTGATTTGTAAAATCTACAAACTCCAAATCGATTATCGTTTGCGGTAGACTAGAATTCAAAGTTTCGAAGAAATCTCTCGCGGCACACTTGCGAGACGTGCCGCTGCACACCGGTTGAGAGCCAATGGTTTATTTTCTGAAGGCCTGGGAGCTTTTGAGTCAGAAGTGGCACAGCACTTCGACCACGGACGTTTGAATTATATTTTTGTGGGACATTATATTCTCCATGTAACCAGCAACTGTTTTGCACTGGCGTTTTCGCTTCTGTGAATAACTAGTTTTGGTAAATTTTTCAATGAAACTCTGAATTCAGTGTGCAATTTTTGCTTTCTCGTCATCGTCACCGACATGTTCCTAAGAAAGAGTGAAACTATAACACCACTCCGTCGATAGATATAATGTGGCCTATGCTCGGCATTTGCTTTGTTGTGGTATTATTTCATAGTGAATATATCCACATTTGTTACGAATGTGCTGGATAATAATGAATGAAAGAAATGCTCAGAATTGCTTCGCGTGCCGGACGATATCGTCTGGCGGGCCGGATGCGTATGCCGTATATTTGACACCCCGGTGCTAATGTGATTTGTGCCTGTGTGTGTCTATAAGTGGGACAATATTTAGAAATAATGGTTTCATTCACTAAGTGGAATTACAGCAGACGTAAGTGCGAGACATCGGTGTTTTTGAAACATCCGTAAATACAGGAATTTGGCGATGAATAGTCTTGTTAACCATGATGACATTTGCCCCCTCCCAAAGCGTTGGCTTACTTTGGCTTACTTTTGCTGCAAACGCATGGTTGAATATGTCCTTCAACGATTTGGCGTATTCCAACGATTTCCCGGTTTCCGTGGCATACAGAATCGTGCATTTGACTCGATTCTCCATTGCTTTTCCCATCATCGAAGACATAACCAACACAGACCTATGGTAACGGAAGAATCAAAATCATGTTAACGTGATCTGCATGCAATGACACAACATTTGTAAGTAAAGGCAAAACCGTTATAGAGAGGAATGGGTCATTATGAATTAATCATCATGGCAATATGCGTAGATTTCAAATATATTCTCTACAGTCTACAGACACAATTGAATGCACAATATATGTTTTTATCTCAATTGTTCCTTGGATATATCAGGAATGAGCATGAGGCATAATAGCATGCGACACTTCAGCATATAGATGGGTTAAGGTTACGGTTGATATTATATTTGGGGTTACGGATTGAGTCAGGGTCAATTTGTGGAGGTTATGCTTGTAGTTAGGTTAGGTTAGTGGCTATAAAGCTCCATGCTCATTGCTCAAACGTTGTATGCGTATTTTCAATTATGTTAGAACTTCACATGCTCAAATGTCGGGCAACCACCGCAATTCTTAATGTTAAAAGTATATTCCCGTCAAGTCATATATATGAACGTACTTTGAAAGTTGTTTGAAACTAAACGCTTTCTTGAATTTCGTCGATCCCCCTTTCCACACGTGATATGAACCCCCGAACCCCCATGGGTTCGGCTGTAAATAGCAAGGCGATGCTATGAGGCAGCAAAATAAAAATAGATCGTATCGTACCTACCTGATACTGGCACGACGGGTTCAGAGAGTAATTCAGAATTTCTTGGTGGAAGATCGGAGTTAAACTCCCGGAAATGGGTGGCGTCAACCACACCCAATCGCCGGGACAGCCCCCGCGAGTTTTGATTTCATTTGCGAAATGTTTCATGAAGGATTCGCAAGCGGAATGGTGATCCATAATCGTGACACGATCGGACTGAAATGGATAGGAGTGACATGTTAGATGACTATAACCACAGAATCGTTGGCGTAACCAAGGGGCGAAATGAACCGTGGCCGCATGTTGGCTGAAACCTTTCGATAATGATATGTCCAGGCGCATAAATGACGGCATCGAATAGTCCTGGCCTTGCAATCTGCACCCGCTATACAAATGCGGCCCGGAGGAGGAAAATATTGCAGCCCATGAAGTAATGCGAATTTGGAATTGTGTACGCGTCTGACCAAGGTAGTTCTTCTTTTGTTTGTTTTGAGGCATTCGTGGTGTTTGTCGACTACTATGGTCATTTGCACCAGGTCAATTTTCTTCATTCTTATTCCGTAGCTGCCGACTACTTGTAGCACGTCCCACTTCTAGGCTTTTATAAGACACCGCTTACACGTATGAGATGGTGAGAAGGAGCCTAGATAAACCTCCAACACTCAGGTAGGAATTACGAGGTCGACCTCGGTCGGACTCGAACCCGCAACTCCTTGGTGTTGCGGTTGTGGATTATACTACTATGCTATCTTGCCACTTCTTTTATTTTGGTCTGGTATGTGTGAGGAATTCCAATCTATTTTTATAGCGACAATTTTTAATGAAGGCCACAAAACAACAACATGTTTCAACAATATTTAAGCACATACTACATGTTTTGTCGTACTTAAGTAGCTTCACAATTATGGTATATATAAGCAACTTTTTAAAAAAATAGTTTTTAAGGGCATTTTCAAAAATAGTATCTAAAATATGTTTTACCACATTTGTTTTAAATGCAGCCCTACTCGTAATACAGCATAACACTACAAATGGCAAGGATCTTGGACCGTGTCGCAACTAATGGACCATAACGGAAAATACATCAGAATCTATCGATTCGTGTATAAGGGCATCTACTCAAAGCTGAAGATGTACTGTACAGATAAGAATATTGAAGTCGAAATTTCATTGGCCTATCTACAGATCAGACATATACCTGGTAACTGTGAAGTACAGCGATGTTGAATTCGACCATTGCCACATCTTTCCAAAGTGATGATGTATTTTTCGTGTCCAAACTCATCTTACGGGCGACTTCCTTCGAATCACAAGCGAAATGAGGATTTATGGTATACTCAGTCTATTAGGACATGCGCACAATATGAGTGTTACCTGCAATACATTGTATCGCGACGAATCACACAGATCTCTCGCTATCTCTGTGCCCATAAACCACCCATTGAATGGGGCTGCAGGAAATTCTATTCCTCCGATGTCGAGCATAATATTTGATACCGCAGGCACGGCGAACCACTTATATCCCAGATTTTGAAACCAGTCAAACCTTAAAATAATTCACTCCAGTCCACGTTATTGCCAAACGACGGGTTCCTGGTCCAAAATATATATTCTATATGTAATAGAGATGTGTACTGTACAGGATCCAGATTTGGTTTTCTAACTAGTCATGAATCCAGCACATTATTCTGAAACAGGATTGGATCCGTATTCTCATATTTTACCTGAGTGCCGGATCCGGGTCGCGAAAAGCCATGATCCATACATTTCTAATATATATCATATTCGATAAAATAAGCATGCTCCTATGACGGGTGGTTTCCAAATACCAGTGTAACAAATATGTAATATTGTGAAGTCTCGGAGAAAGAAAACCTCAACGGCTCATAAATATACCTTGGGTGTCGAAGCCCAACCTCAAGAATGAGATCTTTCGGAACTGCATACCAATCAGGATCTTCCCCCTTAGCTTGAAGCACTAAAGGCAGCACATCAAACCTTCCTCCTTTGGGCTTCCAGCCCAGTTTCATGCACAGCTACAAACACATTCGGAAGTTAGATACGTCGATGGTCACATTGATGAAAAATACGGCGCCCAACCTCCGTAAATTCGACGTTATTTGGATCGCCAATAATGCTACCATCGTCTTGTCTGTATCCGGCGTACAAGAGTAATTGTGGATTCCAAACACGGAAATCGTTCATGTAGTCATCTGATCTCGGTGGAAAGAATGTGATGCAAGATCTGCGATAAAAGAATGAGATCGACTGATCATGGCGAATTGTGGCCGGCTTTTTTCGAGTCCGAATAGCCACAAAACAAGTTGATGATCTTGTTATAAAGGATGGATTTTAGGTTGTAATACGAAAATTTATTAGTGCCCATAAGTTTCTTTATTTCACATCGCAACGCTTTTAATAAGCCCATTATTTCGCATAAGATTGCCAATGTGTTACATGACATTTGTGTATTTTTGCGATTTCGAACTCAACTGATGTGGGGTTATCCGATGCTATGTATATAAGGCCAATATAGCAGCAACCTTGTTTCTTGAGTCCCTCAAGTGCATTGTGTGATGTATGAGATTCCACAGACGGTGACATTAAGACTTCGCGGTTTCGTCAAAGCCAAAAGATTCACACAGAAGCGAACATCAAAGGACTTACCGAATATTTCCTTTGTTGGTAGCATACTTTAAGTGGTTACAAATCGCATCAAACATCATGCCTGTATTATCCACGTGCCTGTGATCAAAAACCTGAAGATACACAGTCCAGTGTCAAATTTTGAGTGGCCAGAAATGTGAAAACAGGCATCAGCATGACGCAAATACGGGTGGTTATAATGCGGCACCAGATTTCAAAATGGGGGTGAGACTATAAGTCGGGCGGACAAGTCTCGAGAACGAAACGAATCTTGTGAACAATAATTTTCAGCAACGCGTAATACGTAAAGTTGCAAATGATTATTCTTCAAAATAATTTGGACCTTTACCGCTTGCACGTATCGATTAAAAACGTTTGATCTTGTGATATGATCTAGTGGTATGAAGCTCATGCAATGTGGTGTTTGGTCAAATATAATTTTTGATTTACTCATATTCAAACTATCAGACTGTTGATTCTCGCGACGTTCACAAAGCACATAAAATAATCTCGCAGGGCGGGCCTCATTTCGCACGCAGAGCACGGGTTCGATACCCCTGGTCTATGTACTAACCAGATCTTTATTTTACAAAGACCCCCGAAAAAAATAGCTCAAACATTACGATTGCGTGTGTAAAGTTGACAAATATACCCCTGTTGTAATTAGTTAGATCAATAACCATATGCAATCGAATTTCACCAAAGATTCACTACTACCATTTAATTCAATAGTATATTCATATCGAAATGAACCGGGATATTTTCGGCTGACACTCATCAAGGGTAATCGTCAGCAAGTAGTAGAGAATGGAAAAGAACATCGTACATCAACAATCGTATCACAAAATATATCACCAGCATGAAATTTCGAATACGAGAGTGTTCAATGTACTATTTTTAGATGGTATACGAACTCTTTTTGTTGACACAGCATTGACTGATGTCTTTTTTATAAAAGTCGACTCCAAGACACGCAAATGAAAGTGTGAACGGACCCTCCCAACGACACGACATCTGTCGTAATGCTGGTGACGTCGTGTTTTGTTATACGATTGTTGATATACGATGTTCTTTTCCATTCTCTACTAGTTGCTGACGATTACCCCTGACGAGTGCCAGCCGAAAATATTCCGGTTCATTTCAACATGAGCTGTTCAAGTGCACATTGAAGTTCTTTACCTCCAAGAAGCTGTTCCAATACCATTTACATAATTACAAATTATTTTGTTTCATCTGATATCATCGACTCTAGCTCAAAGTATATTGCATATTGTATTTCGAACAGAACATCCATTCCGAAACCATGCATACACCCAGGGTTCACGCGTCCAGGCCAGGATATTATACAAATAATTTATACGATATTGGCTGTGGTTAGAGAATTTCTGAGTTCACTGAATACACATATCAAATAAAAATATATGCCGACAAGATTTCAACATCGTAAAAGCTTTCAAAGGGAATTTATAATGTCTGAAACCGCTTTCCTATTCCTTGAATTCAATTATTAAAAATGCGATGGGACGTAGCCTGGACGCGTTCAAACTTCTCATTCTTCAGTTTAATCCAATAATACAATTTTACTCCGGTTTTCGTTGTTTAGTTCGTTTGTTTTTAGTTATAAATAACACTGTTATAATTGTCCCGCATAGGCGGGTACGATTGCCTCTGGGTCCGGCGTCCGGGGCGGTTGTAACATTCGAGCGGTGATTTTCGACCAAATATTTCCATGATTTATTGTTGATTGAGTACCACTTTAGTTTTTATATCAACTATTGAGTTATCGCCTTCGCTTTATAAAAATTAAGAATTGAAATTTCCCTGAGGACCGTAACTGCCGCACCCAACACCATCCAATTGGGGGGGGGGCGAGCTCGAAGGGGGCCCAAAATTATTTCGTAAATTAGCATAAATTATAGAGTATTTTTTGAAAATTTATGAAGCTTTTTCAAAACCTTTTCGCGCTCTGCGTGATTTCTGGTTGCCAAATATCTTGATTATTGGGTACTCTTCACCCAAGAAAAAATACGCAAGATTTATAGAAATGGGCATATCGGCGTTGGCCATTACCGCGCCACGTCACACCGAAATATAAAGTTTTAGGTATAGTAACATGCGACTCCAAGAGGTGGGCCAGAACGATCGGCAGCGCGAAAACCTTGGTCGAAAGGTACTGCGCTTATGCCGATGCATATAAGTTAATTGTCCATAGGCGTCTAAATGACTGGCGCCGAATGTTCCTGTCTTCGCAATCTGAACCTCACAAGACAAATACCATCCCGCACGGAAAAATTATATGCCAGTGAAGAAATACCAATTTCAATTCGTGTGCGTGTTATGGTTTAGTACGTTTATGCGAGTCTACATTTTTTGATATTGCGGAGGTCACGAAATGACATCATGTAACGAAGTCATGCCACCGGGTCCGCCCGCCCGAAGATGTTTAATTAATATTTACGGGCCTTACAGTTTCCAAGACACCTCACTCAGCTCTACCGGTAAATCTGATTACGCGAGCAGAGAGGACAAGAAATTGATAGCAATATATATGCAATTCTCGATCTTATTGACCGATTTTATTATGGATCATTGAAAATTTTCGCGCTTGGCGCGTGCTCACTAAATAGTAGGATACTACTAATTACGTGGTAAAAGCGAACAACGTGATGGAGGGGGAGAGTCGGTTTATCACCATATGGGAGCCCAAGACCCAAGTTCTTTTGTGGCCTGACGAAGTGCTGTTACGTTCCTTTCTACAGGTATACGCCCGGATATGTTTAATTATTATTATGAGTGGTCCTACCTCTTCAAACACACCTCACTCCGCTCTACCGGTAAATCTTAGTACGTGAGCAGAGAGAGGATACAAATTGATAGCAATATATATGCAATTATCGATCATATTGACCGATTCAATCACTAATTATACAAAGTTTTCGCGCTTCGCGCGGTTAGACGAGACAATGTTAATCATACTTAATCTGGGTGATAAGTAGCCGAAATAGCGTAGAGCCTGAGGGGGGTCTGGGGGACAAAGCCCCCAGAAGTTCGGTTTATCACCCTATGGGGGGCCCAAGACCAACGTTTTGGGGGGGAGCTGACGAAGTGCTGTTACGGCCCTGCACGTAATGTTGGAAAAACCAAAAAATGTTACAATTATCCCCGATCTTCCTTCCCGTGCTAGGGTTTGGGACGTGGGAAGAGTGTCTTATATAGTTCCCCCTGACTACGTTAGGTTATCAGGACAAATTATCGGGTGATGGCGGTGAAAATGTATTTCTAGGTAGGTGTTTGTATGGGAGATGAGAATCTGATAGCGGTATATGATCCTAGGACTTAGGGAATACCTGCAGTTTATTCCATTGTATCCTCCCAATGCATCTTGGGGCGTTTCGCCAAGCCATTTTCGCGCCAAATATCAGTTCGTATTCGGCTAGATGATATGTGCCAGTCGTTTTTATAGACTCCACCACTTCCGACAAGCGTTTTTCTTCCATTTCAGGATTCTTTCTGTCGTAAAAGTAGGAGGTATAACGGGGGAACTAGATTTAACTGACAGTGATGCATAAATTCGCTTATCCACAGTCTGCACATTCGCCGTGCGTTGTAAGACTTTCACGGTTGAAATCTCAACAAATTGCACAATGACATGAATATTAAATTATACCCTACCGTGCTACCATCACATCATGAATAAATAATTCCAAAAGTTATCAAAATATAGGACTCACATGAGGTAAGTAACGGGGCGGGGTAGGCTACGTGTCATATTGATTAGAGCGTGAAATCCGACAGGGCGTTATTGTGTATGCGTGACATTGAAATTCATTCTTCCCTCCAAAATCTTTGTCAACGTTGATCGGGAAATGCCTATCTATCGTTATAATCAGCAAAAAATTGCCGCATCGCAAGCTCCTCATAACCACTTGGTGTTCGACGTAATAGACAAATTGCTGATTGGATATACGCGCTTTCTCGTCTATTGTTGTTTGTGGTATTCGAGGTGTTTTTCTACTCCAGTGGTCCTTTGCACTAGGCTGATATTTTTTATTATCATTCCGCATCTGACGACTTGGAGCACGGTCCAGTTTCAGACTTTTTTAAATCACCGCTCCAGCAGATCGGATGGCGAGGTGGCGAGGATCCCAGATAAGCCTTTCATATCTGTAATCATGTCTGTTACTTGCAGGACCTTAACTGGCGCCGGCGAGCAGTGGCTTAAACTTTCGTCGCGAAAGAGCGTATGGTGGGTCGCGCAATGAAATTTGGATGAAAGGTGGGTCGCGAACCGAAAGAAGTTGGGAAGCACTGCATAGCGTAGGGTGTCCGGTCAATACCGAGAATGCTATTACCGAGAAGGACAATACCGAGAATGGGCATTATGGACATTATGGGCATTGCAATATATGCAATGCAGGCATGTTATGCATACGACCAGGTCGTGTGTGTGCACTGTGCATCACGGCGTTGCCACATTCGAAATCGATAACAATTAATCCGCATGGGCAAATGCAAATATCGCTTTCACTTGTCTCTGCAGTGTGCAGTGTGCACTGTACAAGTACAGTGCATAGACGCGGGCTAGACACAACGATTCGAGATCTCGAGCCCGAGTTCCGAGTTATTTGTTTCCACAAATACGTACATATTTGAACTTTCGAAATCATTCGTACTGTTTTAACGTCATGATGACCGTTGTTCTCGAGTCGCAGTTTAATACTGACTCAGAATTGAATCATTTTGCACAGCCCGACATACAAATACATATAACTTCGATATAGTCACGCTAAAAGCGTTCTACTGCTGACGACGTTTATATACCTTTTCATTGAGTTGTAATATTGCTTGATGAAATCTACCGCCACGCCGATCTTTTGCTCTTCGGTCCTCACATGCTTTCGCGGGTCGGTGCTCATATGGTCCGGAGTCATTACACTTCCGATGCAGTTATGCCGGGTGCACCCCGTAACCTGCATACAAACGTGGCAACGCCTGGCTGACTGTGCTTTAGACAGTGGGATACTTGATAGAGTGGGGTTACCAAGTCACGTCATTCCGATTCACAAGTTATTTTCCAATTGTACCTCTTGACCCCAGTCAAATCGAGTTATTTACACTTCGTTTTCGAATCAAGGCAGAGTCCAAATCCTCATGGTATCGAAGTCTCAGCTTTTTGTCGCGAGTCATTTTTATATTACCACTTGGGGATATCTATTGTTTTCATTTTATGACCCGATCATCAAGGTATGCATACTAGAGCGGGGTGGGTCGATAATTTCCCTAGTCCGACTCCGATACTTTTTCTTAATAATGGAATCCGTCTCCGATCCGACTCCGGTCGTATAAAATAAAAGTAAGAATCCGGGTCCGGACAAAAATGACTAAATCCTGCCACTATCCATCCCGAATCTGGCTAAATCCTGCACGCTATACTCCCTAGTACTCCGACAGTGCCAGAAAAAGCACGAATAAGGCTCAGATCCGGATCAGGCCTTATTACAAGAAGTATGGATCTGACTGCGATCAGGCTCCGGCCAAAAGTAAAAAGGCGTACATCCAGTCGATGGACTATCCATATCCCGCACTAGTACATACAGAGATGTCGCATATTGACTTGAGGGTTTGATGACCAAACCCATAGCTTCAAATTAGAAATCTCTCAAACAGATATATAATTGCTATATTGTCTCGCTAAGTAGATAAGCACACCAACATAATAATCGGCGCCAATATTTACGATATACTAAACATGTCATGGCCAATTCAAGTCGATACATTAAGGTAAAAGTTCATTGTTCATTCGCGCGTACTCAGTACAGCAATCACTGCCGACAAGTTAAAGACATATCGTATAGATAGGCCATGGCTACTCAACCGGCGGGCCACGGTCCAAATGCGGACCTTGTCAGTGTTGAATCCGTACCTTATCCGTCAAAGTATTTACTTAGATTCATAACAAAATCGAATCCATTGTTGTTGACGTGGTTTTAGTTATTTAGTTGCGTTTTGAAACATAAACTTTATAAAGAATAGATTCCGCGTCTGTATGGCGAGTGAAAACATTCACTGCTGCATTCGACTCGGAACTAGCAAGAAATAAAAATGTCAATAGTACCACAAGCCGTGACTGACACAAAAATACGCATACATTTCGTTTATTGATTTTACTAATACTGCTTTACCAGATTTTGTGCATATAGGTTTACCTAAATTATTTCATGATAGTCATAAAAGGACCTAAGCGAATTTTGAACTTTTGTAACTGGAATAGCCCTGTCCTAGGCCTACAGCTCACATCGATAACCATTTACCCTAAGTTGGTGCCTCTACTTTCAGCGTAACAACTCTGACTCGGGAGGTTATGTGAACGATATGAAATTGACACAGTCGCGTACAGAACTGATGCCGGCTTCCATCTATAACCGAAGGATCAAAGTAACATACATATGCACGCGAAATATTTTTTCTTACCACTTTCGCTTTGTGATAAAGGGAATCGTTTATCGTTGCTCCGGTTTCCCAGTTTTTGAGGGTGCGAAATGACGGGGTTCCGTTCCGTGAAGGCGTTTTGGGATCTGGAGAATTTTCCCTCTCCATCGCGTTACAGTTGCTGTGTGAAGGTTCATGTAGTTTGTTACCATTGCGATCAATTACAAAACTATTGCGCTTAGTTTCCATTGCGTACCTCGAGGTATGTTCCGTGACTTTGGTGATTGGAACAGCAATATCGCCGGTTTGGTCCAAGGTTCGTTCTTGATTAGTCAGTGCGTTATGCCTATCATTCGCAAGCACTTTCGTAAGCTTGAAGCAAATGCTGTTGTGAGTAGGTCACATCACATGTTGGGCTTATACGTAAAACATATAGTTTTCTCAATTATTCTTAGAGTCCGACCAATATGGGATTTTTCGGCCGATACCGATAAAACCTATATCTAACACCATAACACCGATACATTCAGCCGATATTCAAATAAGGTGAAATCTACCTCAAAAGGAGCATTTTCAAAACTTCAGAGCATTTATTTCAACAGATTTACAGCCATTATCATACTCGAAGATGAAATAAATTAGAAAGGCTTCATCTGGACACCTTGAAAGTGTAAGCTATATGAGATACAGCAATATTCATAGTCTAGCGCAGTGGTTCTCAACCTTTTTCGCCTCGCGGACCGGTAAAATTTCAAAAAATGTCTGGCGGACCGGTGAACTGTCAAAATTGAAATGGAGCCAAAATGTAAAGTATGCAACCGTTTTTGGCAATTATATGATGCTAGAGAGTGGTATTTGGAGGGTTCTGATCGTATATAATAATATCCATGATGGCATCCATGTGATTTTGTGGTAGTGAGTCAGCCAAATCGAGGTAAAATTGCCTTATCCAGATACACGTGCTACCGCTGAGAGTCGTTTACAGTCTTTCACGCCAAAAGCCGTGGGTTTAAATGGCCACGCCAACTCAATACCGACCGACAGTATCAAGAGAAGAAGCGTATCGGAGTCGAACCAAACACCTTGTCGTGCTACCTTGCTCATTGCCCACTGCCACCAGACGCAGGCTACCCCGGCAACAGCGAATACAGTGCGTGCCGCAAGAAAACACATTACAGCAGCTATACCGGCCATCCGCAAATCCGGGCCGAAAAAGCACTTCGTCCGCCCACCCCCAAAAGGTTGATCTTGGGGCCCCCACAGGGCAATAAGCCAAACTTCCGGGGGCTTCTCCCCAAGACCCTACACTTGGGTGGATGTTTTCACCTGTACTTGTGATCATATCCATTCTACTCACCGTAAGCAGATAGTTTACGTAGCTTATCGCGACAATGGCGGCAATTTTCGATCATTCACGACTGAAGCGGCGCTTTTCTCGCGGTCGAATTTTAGGCCCAAATTTCGGAGTGCCATATGTTAACCTAAACTTCATTATGTGTGGATACGTCATGGTGCGGCAATGGATGACGCCGAAATGCCTATAAATCATGCGTATTTCTCGGAGAAGGGCACCTAATAAGCAAGACATT
>ATSW01016860.1:0-16837 GCA_000444245.1 Botryllus schlosseri
GACTCAGGCTAATGCATAGCGTTACTTCTGGACGTAGTACTAGAAGTAGCTCATTACTGGCGATGGGATGGCTCAAGTCATGGCTTGAATCGACCCCGCGACGACAGCTGGAGGTAAGCCATCGTCAACAGCTGGAGGTAAGCCATCGTAGCCATCGTCGGTACTTGCATAGAACTAGAAGTAACGCCGTAAATTTCTACTCAAGTACAAGTGGAAGTAAGTAACGATTTCAAAAGCATGTCAAGATCGCTTCGAATGACAATAGAAATTGAAGACTTGAGTTACAAGAAGTAGATATGGTTGATGGATCGCATACTTTTGGCAATTAAATGGTTTTAGCAAGAATTTCGGCTTTGAAGCGACTAAAGGTCCAGCAGACCGCCACACAGAAGCGATTATCTAAACCAGTGGTTCTTAACCTTTTTTCCTCCAGCGCCCCCTTTCAGAAATTATGGTGCTCTAGCGCCCCCCACCCCCCCGATATTGTTCTCCTTTTTCCAGGTTTTTGAAAATGTCCTTCGGGGACGCCTAAATGTCCTCCTTTATGGCAATTCATCCTTCTTGACAGCTTTTAGAGCTAAGATGATGGATAATTTCGAGTGAAAATGGGCATAAATGATGCTAAACAGGAAATCGTGGTTCGAGCGTAAGCGACCACTTTTTTTTTCTGAGTCAACCAAAGAAAATCTAAAAGAAAAACTGTATTTAGGGAGTTGAGCCAGAAAGTTGACCCTTTTTTCAGTCAACCAACCACAATTTTGTGGTATATTTACCATTTTTCTGGGTTTTACTCACGTATTGTTAGTCTGAAAATTTTGAAAAAGTGTTCTCGTTTCTCGATTCCAAAATATGGTAACCCTACGTAACAGCACTTCGTCAGTCCCCATAAAAACGATTATCTTGGGCACCCATAGCGTTATAAACCAACTTCTGGTGGTTTCGCCCCCAAGAACCGGGTCGCGTGATTTCGATGGTCAGTAAAGTTTGTGTGGCCTGTTCGCCCTAGGCGCCAAAATTTTCTATAATGCATGAATGAATATTAAGTATATATATATGTCTTATCCTCTCAGCCCACGTAATTAGATTTACCAGTAGCGCTGAGTGAGCTGTTGTCTTGGAAAATAAAGGCCACGTAAATAATAATTAAACATATTCGGGCGTGCCAGTTGGTACAATTACTTCATTACATGTCGTCCGCTATATAGTCAAAAGATATTGAAACCCATAAACGTATTAAACTTAAATAAGCACATGAATCAAAATTGGTAATTCTTCACTGGCAAATAATTTTTCTCTGATGGACGTAATTTGTCCTGTTGGGTGCAGATTGTGACGACATCATACTTCGGCACGGGCGATTTAAGCACCTATGGATAATTAAACTTAACTACATCGAAGTTTAAGGTCAACATAAGGGCAATCCTTTTCGACTAATGTTTTCTCGCTGACAATCTTTTTGACACACATCTCGGAGTCCCATATTGGCAGAAACTTCATTTGTCTTCGCGCATCGTGGCGTGGTAATGGCCGACGCCGAAATGCCTATTTCTATTATCTATAATTATGCGTATTTATTCGTGGGGGAGTCGGCAAAATATGATGGGTAATTTATGTTCATTGAAAGAAAAAAATTTAGGACACCCTCCGATCTCACCCCCCCCCCGCGATATTGGGTTTGGGTTGGAGCAGTTTCTGTCCTGGTGGTCCTGGGAAGAGGTCAAATCCAGTCGGTCTTTTCGGGACTGTTATATTATAAATATTTAACGATTTAATCGCGCTCGAGGACAACTCGACAATAATAAACCATAAAATAATTGTATGTGGGTTATTCAGGGTCAAATCTAGGTTGTTATAACAACAATCGGGTACGATCTCATACCCTGTGGTTCGAACCAGATATGCGCGTCCCGAATTCACATCTGCGATTGGCAATACGGGAAATTAATGATATTGGATTTTGTTTTAGTGCTTTGTGTGGCCAAGTAAGTTAACTGAGAATGGGATGCATATATCTGCTCACATTGAATCCAATACTGTACCCAGTTAAGAATTTTACCATGAATGTATTCCAAACCAAGCAACTCATATTATTTAACATTGATGAGAGGTTGTGGACCACCACACTCAATGGTGTATCATCCTGTATGATACGATGAAGAAATATTCTGACGATTTAATTCTGTAGCTCTCAGCGACAAGTATATTTCTTTCGTGCACAAAGTTTCAAGGCATATTTTATGTACAAGGGGCTCTCACCCTCAAAACTGATATACAGTGTCACCTTCGATATCCACACGCTGTGCGCTGCAGGATATAATACCTAGTTCGAAACATTTTGTTGAAAATAACCCCAACAAGCGTGACGGTAGTGTTTTAACGGGAAATTGGCGATCTAAAAGTACGCGCAATTCATTTTATATTATAATAACTCACTACATTTATGCAAAGATATATAGTAAACGTCGCCGCGAAGCGCGACCAAAAATTATTAAGGATATGTCCTACTACTACATCATCATCTACTGCGAAGCCATTTTTCTTCAGCTCCCCCCATATCTCCCCAGCGCCCCCTGAGCGTCTCCGCCCCCTTCAAAATCGCAAGTGCATGCAGTCGAACAGACTCGATGTTAACAGAAAAGCGATGGAGCCAAACGAAGCAATTCTAACACCCGATGACGTCAACGTAACCAGGCGGTTTACCGGTTTTTGTTAAATCTGGAAGCTCGGAACGAACTTTCTCCGAAGAGTCACCTTGAAAACAAACCGTTCCGTTCAAAAGTGTGATAGGTCGGGCTGGGCTGGGCAAACTTGAGTGATTGCAATCAGAGTACCATTCATTACGACATGGAGCGGAAGTTTTCAAATATAGATCTTTTGTGTTTCCAGATAGGAAATCGTGTCAGTTCTACAACGCATGAAGATACTTTGGTATTTTCGACCAGCCATTGCATTGCTCTTTGTGGCAATGTTGTGGGTTGATCACGACTTCACAGAAATGCCATTAACCCTGACGTGTATAGCTTTGTACTACGTGTATTGGATGCTGCTATACGACCAATTGTGCTTTAAAAGCTTCCACGTAAGGCAAGAGGCATCGAAACTAGAATCCTTCTAGAATAAAGAACTTTTAGTTGAAATGATTTCAGGAATCGAAGATCTAGGCTATCATCACTCAACTCGAATCATAACAACATGTACTGGATTCGAATTCTAGTAGTCGGATCATTGTGACCTGCCCTAGTGATAAGTGCTTCACACAGACATCATCAATTGAAATCGTGATTTTAGCCAGTCACAGTCTTATTTATAGCAACTTAATTGTGATAGTTGTGTCATGAAATGTCGATTGATCAAATGCGCCGTTACAAGAAACGACGATTTCATTTTTGACATCTATCATACCGACTATACACGAACATATTTCATTTATCGACTCACTCGCGTCCGCTGTCATCTTGTCACGCGACAACTGCAGCACCGTGGCGCCCATCTCTGTTTTGAGGAGCTCGACCACGTCATTGATGACGCCGTTGGTGCATTGGCACGTCACAAAGAATTCGTATTGCCGGTCGTTGCTTCGGGAGGGCCGCGATTCGATGTGAGTCAGATTCACACCCTTCGTCTGAAAAATTATTTGTCGCTTTTTATCCAGTTTGGATGCCTTTTATTTACTCGCTTAAAACCAGTGTTTCTAAACGTTTTTGTTAGCGGGTCCTAAACTTTTTTGGTGGTTGTGTAGGCCCCCTATTTATATATTCATTGAATTACACAACCAGGGTTGGCTAAACAAAGGTCTAATTGACTGCAAAGCTACCTGGTGACTAAATAAAGGTTGGGAATAAGGACAAATATAATAAATAACAATGTAGTTTTATAGTTGTAGTTTCGACATTGGCCTTTCATACACTCCTTAAACCAGAGGAGTCAGTGTGTACTTCTACTTTTTTAAATATTTCTAGTAGATTTTGCCTACTTGCACGGCTGCCTCAAATTGTTATGACTACTTGTTAGACTACGTCTACTTCTAAATAACAAGGTCCAGAATACTTACTTTTTTACTCAAGTGTAAATCGCTTCTTTTAGTTCTACTCGAGAAGAAATTTACGGCGTTACTTCTACTTGTACTTGAGTTCCGACGATGATTACTTTGAGCGCATCTGCATAACTCTATTCCAAGGACCCCAGGTCTAGAAATCTTGCTCTGACCAAGGTCCTGGTCATTACGACGCTCTCCTGTCTTTTCAGTGCATCGTAATTTTGTGGTGTTTTGATGCTATGAAAATTTCAACAAAATGACTGGCTGGCTGTCATTACAATGACCGCTTCCAGACACCGCGCTGCGGCCCAGAAATATATCAAATTTCGTCGCTTGTTCTCCGAGAAAATAACCGAACTGAAAGTCGATGATCGTGGTCATTTCTGGTTTGCGCATCCTTCCGCTATTTCCGACCTCATGCAAATTATGAAACGTGAAACCTTTCGCTGCAGCGTCAACATCTTTACCTCGAATAGTTTGAGAGCTTTCGCCAAAGCACCGACTTCTTCCTTCACCGAGAAGATGAGATCCGTGAGTCCAGTGGCGGCAGCTCGGTCTTCGACGTACGCGGATTCCTGGAACAGAGTTCGATAATCTTTCACCTATTGACGCTGCCGATAACACGACATTTCTCACCTTGCGCGATTTCCCGTCCATGTTGCGAATTGCGTGAGCCGAGATAGAATTCGTCACTGATTATGAACTGTTCATAACAAAAGTATAGTTAAGGGAATAGCTTTTCTTTTTGGCTTCAGGGCGCTTTATAATTGCTTGCTCGCTGTTTCGTGTCAACTAATTTGTCACGTACGACTGGTTGGAATCGTCTGAAGAGATTATCACCGCAAATCACAAGCGACTGGTGCGTTGCCACATTCAAGTCGAAATACAAGCAGTCTCTACTGAATAAATACTGAACACTGAACAGCCCTCAAAATACCGAAACACGATCTGACATAACGATCTCGCCTACCGACACATGCCACACTCATCGTTTGTCCTTTTATGTTACCTTTTATTACTTACAAAATCCAGTACCGTACGCCTGTCTCTTATTTACATGACCTATAGGCCAAGGTGGGCGTCTGATTAAAAGACTACTCTAAGTCGTTTCCACACCCTCCTATCTGTTCATTATATCTCAATCCTGTTTTGATCTGATTCAAATTTCAATAAATTGACTGAACTGATGGATCTAATAGACGGGCTTGCAAGCGGTTTAGCTCCACGTACTGGTTTCAAAACGAAATGTTTTTCGCGTTTACGGTCCTCGAATACACGAATGTTCAGCATTGAAGGTTTATTGTAGCTCGTTATGCAATGTGCGCCTTGGGCTTGTTTTGCCGCGACCGCACCATAGTAATTGCAGAGCTTAATGACACTCGTATGTTTCACGGCCAGTTTGTAAAGGCCATTGCTAGACTCGAGAAAACAATGTGATAAGAACATTTCTACGTTGCTCAATAAAATACATTGGGTTTAGGTTGGAGCAATTTTTGGTAAAGAAAGAATGCCAAGTACCCCGCATGATCAAAAACATTAACTCGTTCTCTTAAATTTGTATTAGTGATCCTGTCCACTATGATTCTGAACCTTCAATAAACTTGCACCAAAGTACATGAACTTTTCGGGAACCGGCACGGCTCGCGGACCCCTGGTTTCTGACGACTAGTTTGTACAATGCACATTGCACAGCACCGTATCTACATTTTCCGTGTTAGCTAATTGTTATCATCCTAATATCTTTAGAGGAACTAAATTTCAATTGAATTCGCAAAGAATCAAAGTTTCACCCGATCTTCGATTATCACAAGTACATTGTACTATGTACGTTGTACGTACACGTACATGTACGTCCATATGAGTAATTAAGCATACGGCCCAAGAGCACGTGACACTTGGGTTTGGGGGATAAATTTAGGGTTATAGAGTTGAGTTTATAAAGTCACATGGTGAAGTATCGCGCTCAACTGTCATTTATCATTATGTAGCATGCTCAAATTTCGGGCAACCGTTTCCGACATCGCAGATTTCAATCAATATCTATTATCCTTCCAATCTCGAGCATACAACTATCAGTAAACGTCCGTTGGCGGCCTGCCAGTACAGATTTGCAGGCTATTAACTGATACGAACTGTGAGCGCGCAGTTATGCTATAGATAACTAACGTCTGTAGGTCAGTTATCTAGAGTTATACGATCAAGCGATGAAGCCATCCACATTTTTAAAAGCAGTTCTACTTATCATTTATTTTAGGTATCTCGTAACATAGAACTCAACATAATATGCCGCTGATCTGATCACAGTTCTCGCGACCACGCACGCATGCCGGAAGTGAGGGCACGAGTCTGTTCTCGTTTAGAGCCGATTGTTGTGATAGCTGCAGGTGACACGCCTATTTTCTAATCCAATCGAATGCATGTCTCTGTAATCGAGTTCATTTTCATTCCATATATTTGTCTGGAAACGTCAGAGAGGTTCACACTCGATAAGCTTGGGAACATGACAGACATCCGATACGACATCATGCCTCAGATGATTGCTTAACAATCGAGTGTCTCGGTAATGTTTAAGAAGATCGCCTGATCCTGAAACGTTAACCGACTCGGATTGAACTAAATAATTTTTATCACTGCATGAAACGTTTCAATTCTCGACAAAGCATATAAATAATGCTGTCTGATACCAGAAAGCAACTGTTGCCAACACAAGACATAAAGTACTTCAAATCATTTTCTGTAGACGTGTCAGTGGTGAGATATTAAAAGCTATATGCTCACAAGTCAACATCTTTTCTTCATCGCAATCTTGATTTAGCGCGACGCCGAATTGTCTTGTCTCCGTTAAAGGCTTCTTTTGGTATCACTTCAAAATATACGGCAAAATCCTTCGGAGTCAGAATAATTTTGGATGATTCAAGGTTTATATCAAGTTTCGAATGAATTTTCTTTCCTGCTTTTAATCAAAGATGCTGGAAAAACTTCACATTTCACCAAATGTTCGCAATATAGAACCTTTATTAAATACAGATGTGTTACAGAAGACCATCGTATTGCATATTTATTGATAAGGTAAATTGCAGATTCTATGTGTTATGCATCATTCATATTCCGATTATTGTCGAAGTCGATGCTCGAATTCACATTGTTCAATATGTATTTATCTACGCGCGCCGGTTGGCTGGTTGACGCGAGCATCAGTAAAATCACGGAATCGCGTTTTGCATCATGTCGGTCACTCGGTCGGTTCACATTTAGCAATGGGAAATTGATTGTTATGGACCTTTATAAGCCGAGAGAGACGTGATTCGCACGGCAATTATGGCGTTCAAGCTAGAGTGAGATTGAGTCCGATGAAAATGTATCCGATATCGAAGTCGGGTCGCACTCGAAGGCGAGCCCGATTAGGTCAGTGCATCCCAACCTTTGTCAGTTTGCGACCCACTTTTGATTGAGCGACTCGCCATGAGATATGTCCGAACGAATGAGAACGTGATACGACGTACAATCAGTTGTTTGAGTAATAAGTTCAACTAGACGCCCACAAGTGAAATTGCGCGACAATTCGAGAAGACAAATGTATCAAGCATACAAGAATACACGTGATTACAAACAAGATAGCGCGTATTCAAGCAGTAATTCGTCTTTTATGTCGAGCACAAAGGTTTTCCGTGTATAGCCCAGCGTTGCGGCGATTGTTTGCTGATATGTTATCGGCAGGGCAAGTTTTTGTTGCACTGAAATCGCGAGAATGTTGCATTTATTTTTACCGAAAGTTGCAGTAAAATGTTGCATTTATAATTTTTGTTAAATTTTTAGGGTATGAGATACTCGAAAGGTTCCGTTGTATAACCTAGTTCCTACAAAATTGTAAAATTTGTTACTTTATTGCCATTTAACGCACGAAATTACATTTTTACCGGCACATAGCGAGAAAATGACGCAATGCGGGAATAATTTCCCTCAAAAAGCCAAACCGCATGCTGGCTATAACCCCCTCCCCCTAATAATGAATAAGGTGACCCAGCTAAAATGTAATTTTCGTCCGTCCCCGCCTGGGCGTTCGTGAAATGGGAAACTACCTCAAATTTTAACGACTGCATCATAAAGCTATCTATTTACATATTGTTCGAACACGGTCGTGCTTGGCGGGGTAGTTGAACTTTATGCTTGCTAGCCATTGTGTCATAGATAACACAGTGAGATGCAGCTAACCCATCATAGAACTCATTGTTATGCAAATCAAAGAGAATAGAACCGTACTAGAAATAGTTTATAGCAAGTTTTTAAATCACTCCTTTACATTTTTACGCAATATTTGATAAAATTTGCAGTAAAAATTGGTATGAAAAATAGAGAAGAGTTGCAAAAAGTTGTACTATAAAATCCCTCGAAACAGCTTAAAACATCATAGTACATAGATTCTGAGTATCTAGGAAGCTGCAGGATACTGTGAAAAAAAAGTTGCAAAAGTTGCAAAAACTTGCCCTAGTTATCGGGTTGGATTGCATTTTCCAATAACGTCCGCAAAGCATTTGTTTAAGAAAATGAATTCCAAAACCTGCATCATGAATGATTGTGAGCACGGGAAAGTGGCTTACGGCACTTATACGCGCGGAAACATTATTAAGAGGAGGAGAGCAGGTATTTGTCCGTCTAATCGTGAGAAGATAAGGTGTTTGGTATATTAGGCAAAATGAATAGAAAATCATTACATTTGGAAAATTCTTCGCGACCCACCTGTGATGTCGCTTTGCGGTTGGGAGGCACTGGATTAGACCATAACACTTGGGTCTGACAAGTGGTGTGACGACGCCAACTCGCGGTCGACCAGATCTCGATCTGACACAAGTAATGACACTTCATTTCCGTCCCTTCGACCTTTTAATGTTATCTTGTTATCTTCCGTTAATTTTCATTCTGTGTGTATGCCTCCTATTTACATGTTATTTTATTAATATCTGCTGGCCAAGGTGCTTGTTTGATTGAAAGACTGTCCCACGTTGATAGACTCCCTCCAGTTGTTTTACTCGTGTAGCAATCATGCGGTGTTTTGGATTGATGAAATTATCATTAAACTGAACTCAATTGAACGCAGCACAATCGCGGGTCGTGTAACTTCGAAGACTGAAAAGTGCGCGGACCTCCGAATTATCAAGGAATGTTGGCATACCGAACGCGAATCGAATTTTGTCACCCCTAGTCGTATTACTAACAGTGTTGTAATATAATCAATATTCGTCAGGTTATATTCTTATCCAATCAAGACACACACAATGTGCCATGCGATACATAAGACACAATGCGATGTAATGAACAGATAGGAGGATGCCGAAACGACCAGTTGCGGTCTCGTAATTTCACCATTCACCTCGGCCCTATATAGTACCCGATGGCACACTTTTTCGATATTAATCTTTATTCGGTTGTCCTGTTTATTAGGCGGTTCTTCTTGCTTCATTCATCTCAACTTGTGCGATTGATAACTCGGTGTTGATAATTCGGTGTTCTTTTCCTTGCCAGCTGTGCTGTCATTGCTTGACATAACTGCATGAATCGCTTTGACTCCTTGCTCACATCTCTAAAGGGCGGAGACCATGACGATAGCTTGAGAGCTTGTTGGAGGTACAAAACTTCAATGCACAATTGAATAATATATTCATAATGAAATGAAACCGAATATTTTCGTCTGGGGTAATTGTCAGCAACTAGAATTGGAAAGAGCATTGTATATCTCAAGCTCAATGTACTATTTTAGATGGTACACGCACTCCTTCTGTTGGCGCAGAGTTGGTTGGCCTATTTTGATAAAAGTCAACTCCAAATGAAAGAGGGAACGGCCTCTCCCGACAACTCGAAATCTGTCGCCTCGATAATTCTACACACGGACAGGATTATCAAACAAATGTTCGCCAATGACAGAATTAATGGCCATTGCCTGTTCTGAATCAAGTTTCAGTGAATGAGTCAAGGGTGGGCTTTTCTCCGAATGCGATGCGCGTGTTCTAATGAATCTAGGGACATGCAACTATACACAACGTTTGCAGGATTTCATTAACAACATGGCGAAAGATATTCTAATCGACGAATCACGAAATTCAAGCGCACAGTCGACTGAGGGCCTCACTCAGGATCTCAAAGTCATCTGAAACGAGAGGTTAGAATGAAAACGACGGACAATCGAACATGAGCCATTCTCTCGTCACCTTTCAGTTTGGCGGCGTGATTCAAGATCTTATTTTTATTGTCGAGAATTTCCACTTCCAGCGTGTAAGGATTGTATTTGGGGACGAACGGCCTCGGAATCTGATCGCAGAATTTCTGCAGTTTCGACTTCGCGTCTTCAAAACTCTCGGTGACGTAATAAATGGGCTGATATTCCGTGATGGTATAAGGCTTGAGAGAAGACTTTTACTTTAACTTACCGAAAACATGACAAACAAGCAGCCACAGTAATGATACAGAAAAAAAGTAAACACAATATTTGGTATAGGATAGGAATGATAGATAAGACCTTAGATGTAAACCAGGGGTCGCCAACTCAAAACAGGTCGCGAGCCACTGTTCAAAATTCGTAGAGGTCGCGGGCCGCATGACTTCAATATCGAAATAAAAATAGGCAACGTAGTTTTACAACCCCCTTTTGATAACTCTCCGTCAAGAACGCTGTGCTCTCTAACATAGGCGACGGGCCTAGTTACCACAAAATAAATAAAATTTATTGAAGAAATACAAAGACAACGAAAAATATCAAAATCATCACTTTCATTCTATTTTGAACTATGAGCAGCGCACGACACCCGACAACACTCTTCAGCAACTAAAGCAGGGGTCGCCAACCTTTTTGCCATTAACGGCCGCATTTTGATTACCGTATTCCAGTGCATAATCGTAATGAGCTTACTGGAGGCCCAATACCCATCTTAAACTGTCCAGTGTCCATGTCCAATTGTCCATCGTCAGCAAACTCCGGACTAATCTATTTACTCGTATCGGCTTTCTATGAGCACGGAAATCGTGAGCGGAGCGCGAAAAAGTTTTCATATTCATGTAGGAATTTCGTCTTTAATATTAGTATAATTTCACATTTCACTGTCAAATTTTTATCTATTCTCAGCCCGTGTGATCAAATTTACCGGTAGAGTTGATGTAGGAGGAGTCTTCATAAATTTAGGGAAGTTATTAATTCTGTGCTGCATCTTTGGGTGGACCAATTGTTATTGTGGACCAGGGATATATAGTTCTATATATCCCTGTTGTGGACCTTTGTTGCATGCTATTATTTCTTGACCTCCCATCAGGATTGTCGGTAGAGTGGAAATATATTGGATTCTCACAAACGTAGGCCTATCATAAACAAATTTACTCCGTGATGAGGAAAACACGATCACAAATTGGTATTTCTTAATGGGGCACATCATTTTCCCCGCCTGTTCGCATGTGTACTGTGGGGCTCAGATTACAAAGGACACTAGCCTACTATATTAAAATCGAAAATCAACTCGCATTGAATCGCGCGTATTGCGAAAAAAATTTCAAGAATAATTCAAACCTCTTGTTAATTAGGGAGTCAATTCGTAAATTCAATTTACATATTGAGGGCCGCCAACACATCCTAATCGAATTAAGTGTCGACGGCCGCATGATATTTCTTTCACTGCAACAGATTGGCCGGGGTTAGACACGGTACTTGCTGGAAAACTATCTCTTCGTAAAGTTTGGTCTTTTTGGGAGGCCGAAGTCGTATTCTAAGCGTCTCGGTCTTGGCAGCGGTGGGCCATTGCACGCCAAGGCTATATGCCCGTCCATATCAGCAAATTCTTCCTCCATATAATGATATTACCATCGCCGATGCCGTATCAGCTATAGTTTTAGTGGTATTGAGGACAGGAGAATAGCATACTTCGAACAATAACAAAAATTTGTTCAAACTGAAATCAATTTCAGCATTTCAAAATGCTTTACGAAGAAGCGTTCTTCCGAAATTTAAAATCAGGTCGCGGGCCGCGTGTTGGTGCTGACCCGTGATGTAAACCATACTGGTCACACCAGTATCCAACAGGTACACTGTCTAATATACATTATTAGTAATTTTAGATTAACTCAGGTACCTTATAGCACCAAATACATAAAATCGGAAGCAAAGTCTTGGTTTTGAGTAAGGTATCGCGCAGTTATATTTTTATATTCTTTATTCACAGTAAAACTGGTATAAATACACACATAATCCGGGGAGCAACCTGCCCCCAAAGGAAAATGGCGAGATTGCCAAATTCAATGTTTTACGTTGATAAAATGAAAAAAATAAATAAATCTTGAATTGAAACGTGTTTGTACACTTTCAAAATACGGACCTACCTGAACCCCGGTCTTCTCCGGGTCGAATTCTCTAATCTCCGGGTTATCCGAAAGACAATACCTGAGTTCTCCGAAAGACGACAAGAGCCCTGCTCCGTACGCCTTTAACTGACCGTCTTGTCGACAGAGACCGAACTCGACCGTGAACCAGTAACACTGAAACCATGGCGATCAGATGATAGAAACTAACTTACGATAGATGCGAAACACGGTTAGGCAAAATTGTATGGCAAACAATTTACGTAGGTTCGTAAACACGTAATAGATGCCGACCGATATCATATTTTGAGCCGATACCATAAAACTGATAACTAGCACCTTCACCGGTAATGTCGATACGTTCAGCCAATATTGAAGAGATATTGCATCCAACTTTTAAGGTGCATCTCAAAAGAGCATTTATTTGAACGGCTTTGCAGCCATTGCTGTACAGTGCTCGGGCATGAAATAAACTAGAAATGCTGCATCTGGGCACGTGTAAGCTATAAAAAATTGGTCAATATTTTCAGACTAACAGTCGCAGATTATAGTTCGCCAAAACCGCACTACCATAAAGTGACTTCACGAAAATTGCCGATATTTTCACCCCTAATACCGATATTTCTTTCAACGTGTGGTATCGACTCGACATTATCGGCGAACCGATAATGATCGGTCGGGTTGTACTGATAAAGTGGTCGTACTCTGATACTGATTATGAAAATAGCTCAAGGGCACTGCAACCCAGTCAACAAAAGTGTGTATATTTAATGCCGGACCAGGCGAAGATGGTGAAGGAGAGAAGGGATCGCAGCCGTTTTCTCACTATAGTGAGGCGGCTCTTTTGATGTACAAAAACTAATCGCTCTCGAATGCAAAAGATCGATTGTTCTTCTTTCCATGACGGCCGGCAGATTGGTGTCAACGTTATTAATTAATCAAATTGCGCATGATTATCACGCGGCTTCACCGTGACGATCCTTCTGCCTAGCTTTGCCAGGTTTGTGAGCACTTGAGCGTGGAGTGATTGTGATGTCATAAGTCATCGGATGTTGTTTACGGCTGCACGCTTGAGTTTGATTGAATTATAATTTATATTCCTTCGTACACGCGAATTGTATTTCCGAGATTATAGTGTTGAAAGAGAATAAGAATGAAGTTCTTCGTTGAGCTAAGTTGAGTAAGAGATAGTTCGGGCTATTGGTGTAATTTTATACATGCTCGGTTAGATGTGTATTGGTAGTTGAATGGTGTTTCGTGTAGCAGTTCAGTCTGCAAAACTACGATGATTGTCTGATTGGATACAGTTAAGATCCGGTAAAACAGTGGCGCTAACGACGATGTAAATTGGCATATTTCTATGCTCCCATTTGCTTTAGTCGTAATATGCCGTTAGCTATGCGTTGTGAAGAATACAAGATATTTAACTGTAAACGCGGACGTTGGTGGAATTTGGTTTAATATTATTAAATCGCGAACAGAGTGAGACCACAACGTCGTGTGGTAATAATGTGGCCTATGAACATTTGCTGTAGTATTTCCGGCAAAAATCTCAACATTTGTTGAAAATGTGCTGGATAATGTAAGAATTTTTCAATCTACTCAGGCTTGCTTTGCGGGCCGGATGAAATCACCGGGCGGCCCGCGGGCCGTATGTTTGAAACCCCTGATTTATAATCAATGATGTTCGTTATACAACGTTTCGCATTTACCAAATACTCTATCTTGTAATAATTTCTGATTGATATTTGTGATACCATGGCCTACTACCATGGTGATACCCATTTCAGTTGATATACGAGTTATTTTGTTGATATATTTAGTCTTCATTTTACTATAGAGACTGGAGCCATGAAGTGATTGCGATACGCCCAAATATCCGTATAAATCTGATGGTGAACTGAAAAGAATACAGCGATAGCGAAGGCATCAGTTTATAAAATATCGTCCGCCGAGCATTGGTTCAACCTGCAGCGACAATATGCACGATCAGCCGACTATCACTACTAATGCTATCTGGCTGACAGTACATCGCACGAATATGAGGCCAGAAGAATTACCCAGATATCAGAGACGACACCATGCCTAAACTTGGCAGAAATCATTGACAATTGGGCTCTGAATAAAGTTAGTGTGCCACACAGTATGTAGGTTGCTGATGGTAGCTCTGCGTTGCCTTGATCCTATTCTTCCCGCAAAGGTACGGACTCGTTTGATAAATCATATTTCGTCCCTATTTCAATTCAAGAGAGAAGATATGCTCATCTCAAGAACTGGAATAGTTGTGTCAAACTTGTCTCGGAAAGAAGATCTCTCTGTTCGACTGAAATGAATGTGTTGTTCCATGCATTATATATGACTGTCTGTCTGGTATTTGTATGTATGATCGTGGTGGATTTTATTATAACTAACACGACAATGAAAACATATTGTCAAATTGTGAAGTTTTGCAACACAAGGGTCAATATGTATGCCAGAAAGCAACAATGATTCAGGTAAGGATAGGGGTACCAGCGGTTGTAAGTTGCAGTAGCGAGAGGGTTAATGCGCGGCAATGAAAGGGTTAATGAGTCTGCAGCTGAAGTGCGAAAAGTGTATCTTTTGAAGCATCATTTTGGCATCGATACGCCGGGCGATCGTTTCCTATTTTGTTGACTGGGAACCACCTTAAAATTGTCATTCAAAGTCGAAAATCGGCATTATTCGCGCTGAAATCACGGCGATATGGCAAATCTGACCATGGATGACTCGAAAGGGAACAGCAACTTACCGTGACAAGTTTTTCGATCCAATCATCTGGCGCGCCTAGCGAAGCCAGACCGACTTCTTGCGAAAAGCGCGCGAATGAAGGGTCGGCGAGAAACGGCACGTGACCGATCAGCTCGTGGCAAATATCCCTGAGCGCAAAAACTAGGATGATACGTTCGTGAAATTGCGCGTACGCCGGAGGGAAACTCACGGTTCTGGGGTGAAAAGCGGTTGCGACCAATGGCGAATGTACTACGTCGCGTGAAAAACGCGGAAAGCGAAGCCCGCCAGAAAGTCTCGCGGCGTAAGAAATCCCGCCACGGGACGAATGCGCCAGCCGGTGCTTCCTGAAATCATCGGCAAGTCATTCAATTTTTGCACACAATATAGATTAGAATGAAAATTATAGCTACATTGGAAAACGTATGCGCAAAGTGAGCCGAGCTACAAGTGGGCAGAAAAGACCACGACTGAAAAAGGACTGCGAGAAAGAGGGAAAGACGTCCACGAGATTACCACAGCAAAGACCCCATGAATAATATGAAATTCGGGTCGTGGAGCACCAGGCCTAAAAAGGCGATAAGCACCACCGTATACTGACCGTGAATACATACATAGATACACTTTTTTTCTTCACATTAGATCGCAATTAGAATTACTAAATTCGTAAAAAAAACTCTGAAATTGAATTCAATTTCTAATTAGAAAGAAATGCAACAAAAATCAAGTTCAGCTCATATCAAATCAGAGTTCATTTTAGAAGTAAGATAATGGCAAATGTCTGTAAACAGAGCTTAGCTCGTTTCGCACTATACTGTTCTCCTGTATCATTTTCAGGTAAACCAGAAATAAGATTACAATTAAAATGAGAGCATAGAAACGTTTCACAAATTAGATTAGAATTAGATCACGGGCATTTCAGTCTAATTCAGGGGTGTCAAACATCCGGCCCGCCAGATGATTTTATCCGGCCCGCGAAGCAATTCTGAGTAGATTGGAAAAATTCTTGTATTATGCAGCACATTCCCAATTTTTTTTTTAATTTTAGTAAGAAATACTTCAATGCAATCATCCGTCAGGATAGCAAATGTCGAGTATGATCAATGATCATGGATCACTTTAAACCTGTTCCACAGCGGTGTTACAAGGTTTCACTCTAATCGCTATTAGGAACCATCGCAGATACTGACACCCAATTCCGTAAAGGCAAAAAGTGCACATGCACACTGACGTCTACAATATGGGCCAAATGTAGTTATTCGCAGAAGCAAAAACGTCAATGTGAAACCGTATAAGCAGGTTACATAAAGAAAAATAGCCACAAAAATGTAATTCAAATATTTGTTATCGCAGTTCTATATCAGTTTTCGTTCAAAAGATCCCCGACCTCCACATAAACCCAAGTCGCGGTTTAATACTGATAAACCTATTTCCACCGACCGCGGGGCTAACTCCTCACAACGCATACCCACGGCTGCCGCCAGATTACGGCTATATCAAACGGGGCATATAAATTTGCCAACATATGTCGTCGTTACAGCCATTGTTTAAGCGGTTTATAACTATTTCACCGGCCAATTATCGTACTTTATCGTACTTCCATTATTTGCGAATAAAGGTGTTGGTGGAATAGAATCCATAAAATACGTAATATATGTCAGTGCTCTTCAACCGGGGTGGTCGTACACCCTAGGGTGTACCAGAATTTGCAAAGGGTGT
>ATSW01016861.1:0-10784 GCA_000444245.1 Botryllus schlosseri
ACATAACCTGAGGATCAGGCGACCAAGAGTTCTAGTTAAATACGAACGATGGTTTGCCTGCTACATCTGGCATTACCATGATAATGTTTTATATATGTAACTGGCATTTAAAATTATGTTACATCAAATTAGATGTACCCCAACCATGATCGCCAAGCAAATAATTGAGACCAATACACTAATACCTATACTATGACAACGCTTGACTATTGCAAAGCTTTGACGGATACGGTTTAAATTTACCTCAGTACAGTAACATACCACTTTCTACGGTAAAAACCCCTCATGCTTAGCTTCTAGTGAAAGTTTGGCAAATATCCACCGGACATATCCCTATTATGTTATTGTTCTTATGTCATATCTCAGCGAACAATTTCGTGCTTGCTTTGACACTGATGAAAATTATTTTGCAGTGCACCTGACCAACCTACGTTTCTGACCGAGTCCGAGGACCTAGTGGCAGTAACCACGTCACAGAGCGCTCCCGGGGTGACCTTGCCGGATATCGGGAGACAGACAAATGTAGTTGCTGCCAATTGAATCTTTGCACTTCTCAAATTTTGCAAATACAATATAGTTTATATACAGCGCATTTGTGATGAAATTCTGACTGCCTATGTCTACAGTTGCTGGAGTGAGTCTTCTATGATATATGTAATTTATGGCAAACCTCCAAATACTGGCTAATTTCCGAATGCAAGTGCAAAATAATTGTGATGAGGGTTGTATTTTATACACATATTGCTTCAAACAATGTAAGGTCACAATTGCATACGACCATAAAGCTATTTTATTGGACCAACTAGTAGTAACACTACAATTTCATCAGAAACAGCAACTGATTCAAAGTTTTTCCGCAATATATACCGAGCTGAGAACACCAAAGTGTTCAACCTTCACGATTACTGGAACAACATATATTGGTTCTCTCAGACAGACTTTTGTAACGTTGGAACTCATAGTATCCTCAAATTTTGATCGTGTGACATGAGCTGATGGTGTCTAGTAGGTAAGCCAGTTTCTGTACAACATTATTTCATGGTTGCCTTATCGCATGACAGGCATGGCGACGGCCGCCTTGGAATGAGAAACGTCCTCTTGCCTCCAGAGCTGGGTAACAGTCTTTACTTGAGTGTAGAATTGAATACCCTGCGAAGGTAAATTTTAATTACAACTCCATAAATCTTTGCAAAATCAAAATAATGGTTACATGAATTGGTTCAGTTTGATTTACAATATAATTTAAAAATATTTCATTTACAACCTTCGGGAACATAGCATGTTCAAAGTCCAAGAACAACTATCCAAAACCATTATAGCCCCAAAATATCTCATAAGGCTTGTTCAACAATATCTTAATGGAGTTGTATAACCTGGTTTTAGAGTTTTCATATACAATCTTTGGGAACATAGTTAAAACTTGCTTAAAAAACAATTTTCATAGTCCGAACACTATTATAACCCCAACGTCTCCTAAACGGCTCGAAGACTTCCATAAGCAATCTACTGTTTACACATTAGACCACTGCAAACATCGAATAGTGTACTGGTCTTGTCTGTGCAAACAGTCAACTGATAATAATGGATTAGATAAGTATTCAAACAACTGAGATAGCGCCTATGTAAAACACAAACGTTAGACAGAAATAAAATACGCACCTGCTTGCCATAGAAGTTGACATCGCCCCGAAATGATGCTCGCGAACCAGTGAAGGAAAACATTGGCAATGGAACCGGAATAGGTACATTCACTCCCACCTGGCCCACATCTAGATACATATTCAAAGTCACAATTAGGGCTAGGGTCCTAGGCACAATGATGGGAGTATTATTTCTAGTGACTCCAGTCAAGCGACGGGAGATGATTTTTCGAGTATTGAAAACATACGCTACTGCCAAAACTCTCCACTTTATATCCTCGAACTTAGCCAAGCATTAAACAAATCTTACCAATTTCGTTAATGAACCTTCTAGCCGTTGCACCGCTGGATGTGAAAATAGCAGTTCCGTTTCCGTACGGATTGTCGTTGATCATCGATATCGCGTCGTCCAAAGTGTCCGCCTCCAGAATGACCAGCACGGGCCCGAAGATCTCTTCCCTGTAACACTCCATGTTGGGCTGCAAAAATATTTCGCACAAAATAACGACAAGAGGAATGAACCCTGAAAAACAGAAACGGAGGAGAATTCATTAAGTCTGAATTTTTTAACAATTTGATTTTTTCTATTTTTCGATTACTTGATTTCATCAACCAGGTGAATCATTTGCTATTTACGATTCTCCGTGAGAAGGAATACAACACATTACTTTGACTCCAGACAAGATGGTGGGTCCGACAAAATTCCCTTTCTCATAACCAGGGACCGTGACGTCGCGTCCGTCCAACAGTAGATTGGCTCCTTCGTTAACGCCAGACTGGACCAGCTCGCAAATTCTCTGCTTGGCTTCGGGAGATATGACCGGGCCGAGATCGGCGTCGGGTTGGTCCCCTGCAAGTAGAAGTGGTCAAAATACTCAATGCTTGTTAGGTGATGTAGTAGGAGTATTGTCATGGATTTCTACTCGAGTACACATAGAAAAAGCAATTTTCTTCAACGAACTCACGTAAGTAGTGTTAAAAAGTGGATTTGGCCGAAGGGTCACAAGGGTTGTTCAAAATTTACTTTTTTTTTCCCGATTCCAGGGATTCACTGACCAAATTGCTAGGTTGCCTAAAAACCGCTGCACACCAAATTTGGCTCGATTCCAACCTGAGCGAATTGAATTTTTTAAATTTATTATAAAGATATGAAAAAAATCCAAATTTACTGTCAACCCCATAAAATTATTAAGTTGCCTAAAAGAACGACGCATTGCAATTTTTGTTCAATTCCGGCCGGTAGAAGCGAAGTTATTGCAGTTTATAGTTTTAAATTTGCAAAAATAGCATTGACGGTGAGCAAACCCAGAATTGTGAATCGAAAATTCAAATAACTTTGTTTCTACCGGCTGGAATTGCATCAAATTTGTTTGGCATCGTTTTCGCAGACAACTCACTAGGTTTACAGTAAAATTTGATTATATTACGGAAGTCACGATAAACCAACTGCTTGTCACAAGTTCAATGAACTCGGGGTATGACCGAAAAACACCAAAAGTCCTGTACAAGTAATGCGGTAATGATCACTTCTGCCTCCAAGTGACAGGCTGGGCACATATTGGAATCGGACACAGTTCCGCTTACCGGCGTTGACTTTCAGCTTCTTAGCTCTCTCCTCCAAGTCCTTGACCCATTCCTTTGAATCCCCGACGAAAACCGCAGTCGACAACGCCATGCATCGTTGTCCGGCCGCCCCAAACGCGGCCCCCACCAATTGATTAAGGGTATTTTCCTGGAAGTTTGAAATATTTTATGGTTGTTCAGTGTTCACTGTTCAGTCCGAACAAGGAGCACAGCCAGAGCTGGTCGGTAACAAATTACTTCTACTCCCACTACTCAAGTTATTGGAGTACAAAATTTTGGATTTCAAAAAACAGTACTCACGGTAGGTAGTCCTATAATAAGTAATGAAAGAATTCCCTACAATCAATACTATTATCTTCCAATCCGAAATTTCGCTTCTACAGGTTGGAATTGAACCAAATTTGGCGTGGAACATTGTTTTAGGCAGCCCGACAATTGCATGGGGTAGCCGGTAAGATTTGAAAAACTTCAATTTTTAGTTTTATTCAATAAATACAAAACTTTAATCTTGATAGCAATGCTTCCACAGGTTAAAAGGGGGTCAAATTGGTGTGCAGCGTTTTTAAGGCAACCTAATAATTTTGACAAGTAGCCAGTCGAACAAAAGTTATTTTTGAACAGCCCTACTAGGCACGTCATTATGGTACCTTATTCGCATCTGGCATCAAAACTAAGACTAAGATATTTACTTTTTACTTGCTTGGAAATTGCTATATTCACTAATACCTGAGCAGCCATTCTTACCTTATTCGCGTCTGGCAGCACCACGCCGTGATTCTTAGCGCCCATATTGGATTGCACCCTCTTTCCGTTACGAGAGCCACGGTCGTGGATGTATTCTCCGGCCTGGTTTGAGCCCACGAACGAAATCGCTCGTATCGCGGGATTGTCGCAGACGAAATTCACCGCTGCAATACAAACCAAGGTTCAACGGCAAGAATTGACCACGCCACTGGTTCTCCACCTTTTTTCCAAAACGCCGACATAACATCTCTAAACAGCAATATGTTTGTATCAGTAGGCTATTGGCAAACAAAATGAGTTTGCACAGTCGAATATTTCATCTCAGACAGCCATTCTGTATATGCTAGTCCTGAAGTTTTAGCAGTTATGAAGCGAAACTACCTCGTGATTTCTCCAATTTAAAAAAATCTACCATGTTGCAATTTTGGAGGCTTTGCAGACCACCAGAAAATACTTTGCAGACCCCGGTTGAAAACCACTGGTATAATTATCTAGCCTTTGCTACATCACAGCAAGCAGCCGCTGAGGATACATCGCAACTTTGTGCGGTAATTCGAACACTATTTATTGGCGATATACAGAGATCAGTAGCGAATTACTCTTCAGAGTACTTGATTAGATATTTTCTACTTGCACTACTTACTCAAGTGGTTAGAATTAAACTTGTAGACAGGACAGCTAGATGATTATAGTTGTCCAATTCTAACCTAATTTGTGCAATGGTATCACGCTCTAATTTTAATTCCCATGGAATTTCTAGTACTCCAGAAAATGCTGTAGGGGAACAGTATAGCGCGAAACTAGCTTGGTGCGTATACATTTGCCATTCTTGCGCTTATGAAAATAAAGAACTGTTTGATACGAACTGAAATGTTTGTTTTATTTCTTTCCGGTGCGGAATTCAATTCAGTTTTCAAGTTTTTGCAAAGTCAACAATACTAATTCTAATTTGATTTCATAAAAACTGTAGCTATAATTCTAATTGTAATCAAATTTGAAAATGCTGAAAATTAGTTTAGTCGACAGTTCCATGCTTAAAATACTTACTTTTTACTTGTTTGGAAATTGCTACTTCTACCGCTGACTGAGTAGAGATATTCGACTTTACTTCTACGTGAGTGCCATCGATGACTATTTTGTGATGACTCTAGTCACGATTTTCTGAAGACTCAAGTCATTGCGCCAAGTCATATGACTCGAGATTCAGACGGCCACGGTCCACATTTCATTGTAATTTCGAAGTAACCACACTATTGGGATTCCATGTGTTGGTATTGGTACTTGAAAATGCAAACAGAAACTGCTAAAAGTGAGGAAAATTAATATAGGCCTATTGTAAATGCGAACCATTAGCTATCACAAAACAGAGTTATAAAAGTTGGTTCAAATTTAACTAGACTTTGACTGGAAACTGAACAGTAAACACAATGACTTGGACTCGACCTTCTGCTCGACGACTTGGACTCGGACTTGACTCGGTGGTGAATTGAAAATGACTCGACTTGACTCGAGTCAAAACTATAAAAGTGACATTGACGTGTGACTCGGAGCCATGTGACTTGGTTACAACCCTGCCTTCAGCAGCATTTTCATGAATCAAGACGACACGCGTCACTTCTAAATAGCGAAACCTTAGTTGAGAACATCATCATGCCGAAATGCCAAATCTATCCATCCATAAATCACGAAACAACAATAATTTGTTGCAACAATACGAACCGTCTTTGGATCCATGTATGATGTTCAAGGTACCATCTGGAAAGCCGGCATCTTGAGCCAATTTCGCTAAGAACATGGTCGCGCCCGGATCGCGCTCAGATGGTTTCAAAACATAGGTGTTGCCACAAACCATAGCCATCGGAAACATCTAAATTCATTCGACAGATGTCAGCACAAAAATTCGTAGATTCAACACTGTGAGTCATACCCAAAGCGGTATCATGGCAGGAAAATTGAACGGGGTGATACCGGCACACACACCGAGCGGATATCTGTACGTAATGGTGTCCATGTCTTTGGCAATGGAAGACAGTGATTCTCCGAGAGCCAACGACGTGATGCTGCAGCAATGCTCGACAACCTCTGAAGATAACATCCGAATCTATCACATTCCCGGTATCGACAAGCGAGCGATACTTACGCAAGCCTCGCAGCACGTCGCCTTCAGCGTCTACCAAAGTCTTGCCTTGTTCCAACGTGATCAGTTTCGCGATTTCAGACTGCAGATTAAAGAGTTGTCGTTACGAACCAGGGACACAAGCCTTTTTCAGTGGCACCATTAAAGAATTTTGAAAAAAAATTATAATCACTTGAATGTACAGAACTTCAATATACAATTGGATAGTATATTCATATTGATATAAACCCGAATATTTTCGCCCGTAATCGTTAGCAACTAGTAGAGATCACCTCGATCCGAAATTTCATGTAAGTGACGTAATATGTGGCGATACGCTCGTTGATATACAATGTACTCTCCAATGCTCTATTAGTTGCTGACCATTACCCCTGACGAGTGTCGGCCGAAATATTCGGGTTTATTTCAATATGAATACCAGTACACTATGCAACTACGACATAAGACATTAAAATTTAATAAAAAATACTAGCTCAGCAATAAGCTACTTCTTGATACCGTATTGAGTTTATTTTCTTCCGTCTATCACCAATCCAGCAATTAAGACATCGTCAACCATCTCATTAAAAACAAGATCAACCATCCATCGCATTAACCGAATATCTAATAACTAATTAATGTAACATCATGTTTATTGTGTGTTGTAAATCGTTTATCATTCAAACTACTCTCTGCCCACAGAAAATACAAGCTGCGCACAAAAAAGCCGTAGTGACGACCTTTTTTGTAGTCCTTACGGATTGGTGTCCAAGCGACTCGTGCACTCACCGTCTGCCTGTACATACCTGATTCTCTTTGATGAGCTGTTGGTATTTGAACATGATTTGCTGTCTCGACATGACGGACATGTCAGCCCAGGCTGGAAAAGTGCGGGAGGCCGCGGCTGCGGCCGCTTCCATCTCCTGCTGAGTGGACTCGGGAACGCGGGTGATGACCTCATTAGTGGCCTGCATGGGAAAGATTTAATACCGTAAATAGAGTTAATACCGTATCTCAATTCGAAAATGCAATAAGTTGGGTGCTTGTTTATTGATCAGAGAAATAAACATCGAATTTTGAATTTATTTAGAAGTGAGGACTGTATTTTTTGTACGGCGTCGCAATACGTAGTTCATGGTATAATTTAGGGCTTTAGGCGTTTTGTACCATTGTGATGAAAGAAGCAACTTGATGAAAGCCAATCAACAGCCACCTTCACCTACAAACATAGAGCTAAAATGGAAGGAAATGTTCATTCAAAGGAGGACTAACTTGGCTTGCTAATATATAACCTGTAGAAACTCTGCTTGAGGACTCTTGAGGACTCTCTGCTAATTTGATTTTTTCCATAAGTTTACCGCAACAATAGGTATATATCTCTTATGAAACATTAATTAGGGTACAAATATTTCTCACAGGATTATGGAGATCAATCCAACGGTCCGTCTTCGACTCTATGAATTTTCCGTCGATGAACAACTTTGTTGTCGCCTACATATTGAATGAGAAAGGCAACGAGAATTATGATACAATCAATAATTTTTAAGTAACACAACGTACCCCTGACGAATATTGGCATGTTTTCAAAGTTCTCGCCGAACCAAGAACCTAGAAAGTCAAATGCATATGTCAGAATAATACCAGCAAAATGCACAGTACCTTACCTTGGTCAATAATTTTTGAGAGCGCAACATGATGTTAGAAGAAATGAGTCTAAGATAAAAATTTCTGCAACGTGAGATGCTAAGAGTGACACGAAACACTTGCAAATCCATTTCACAACCATGGAAATATTACCAAGTGTAAGGTAAAAATTCAAATATTTTGATCACAGTTACCACCTCAACTAGCATATGAAAGATTTTAGTGGTAATATTAAACCACACACAAACTAATTTTATGCAGCTTGCACATTCATTAACTGAGACCATGGAGTATGATGTGCTCATAAGCTCTTGTACTTGCTTACAGTAGGCCTACTTCATAAATTGAGAAAGGTGTATCGTAAATCAGGCAGTGTTAGTCAGCACTAATAGTTAAAACCAAACAAAACAATTTGAAGTGACTAATGAACTTGTTTCACCATGACACTAACTGCACAAAATGAGCATAACATACTGGAAGAACAGTATTAGGAATATCATACCACACATGACCAAAACCGAATGATTGACAATCAATTTTTTCAGCGTTGTATCCACAGTACGCAGACGCAAATGCAACAGCTCCACAAATAACGAAAGATGACACGCAAAATAAATCTTTGCCATATATCCTACTCATGTATATCAGCACCGCGATAGAGAGATGAAGAAAGGGAAAGAGAGAGAATTTGTCCAGCAACGCAATAAAACAAAACTTTGAATTCAAACTTTTCATGACACAAAACGATTGATTGAATGCACTTTATGAATTGCAGGTCATGAAGGAATTTTGATATAGAATGAATATTAGTAGAAGTACGTGTATTCGCGTATATATGTGGTTCTCAAACTGGAGGTGTGAAAGCGTCTGAAGGGAGGCACGTAGCTGCGATCAACTGAAAAAAATTTTCGCACTGTGCGTGATTTACCTCCAGTTCAGTTATTTCTCTGTGTATAGTCCGAATTTCATATTTGATAATTCTTTGATCAACAGTCATGTCGGGGAGCATGTCTAAAGAATTTTAAGAACCGATGGACTGTGCGTGATTACTCTATATAGCTACATTGTTGTGACATTGACAGTAATTGCAAGGTAGCTGGAGACGAGTGATCTAGTGACTGATGATCATCGAGAACGCTGCAACTGTGCAGGAGAAACAGAATTGGGAAGAGAATTCCAACATCAAAGCCATCCAGCTTTTGAGATTCACGAATTCCCCATTTTCATAAATTTAGCAATAAAAAACCCTATGGTATCATTGTCAGCGGGATGAGTGTTATCAGATTTTGCCGTCATATCAAAATACTGTAATTTTTCTAGTTGAGTAATGTTCAGACTACAAGCTTCTTTTCGACCGTAACCACCAATATGAGGAGATTGCTTGACCAAAACGATGTCAGAATATTGCCGCAAAATTTTTTCCACCATACCCTCATTTTCTTCATAAGTTGTGGTACACGTGCTATACACTAGCGTACCGCCAACCGCCAGTAATTTGACAGCGCATTTTACCAGATTCCACTGCAGACTTGGATAGGAAGATATATTTTTGTTTTTTGACGCTGCAATCTCAGTAGGAAATTTCGGTCGCTGGCCCAGAGCACTGCATGGCGCGTCTAGTAGGATATGAAAAAACGACATTGGCGCATAAGGCGGGGAATACTCAACTGTGCGATCAGATATTTGGACTGCATTGTCGCAGACTATCGCTCTTGAGTCTGCACAGTACGCAAAAACATGGCCATCACAATTTAACCTACGTGCATTCTCTCGAATTTTTTCAATTTTACTACCAGATCTATCTAACGCTATAATCTTTCCCGTGTTATGCATTATCGAGCTTAAATGTGTCGCTTTGCCCCCTGGTGCCGCGCACATGTCTAAAACAATGGAGTTCTTCGGCGGATTGAAAACGTGACCCACAACAACTGAGGGAAGGTTTTGTGGAAAGAAAATAGTCGGTAATAAGTTAATATCAAGACAAGGAGTTAGATAGATTGGTTCGTTCATTATGACAGCAACACCGCCTACGCAGAGGCTTGACGCAAAAATATCATTCCGCGATACTCTCATGATTCCGTTACCGATGAAGTATTTCTGCCCGTCAAACTTATGCGACCCTTTTAAACACTTTTTCTTTAAGTCCACAAATACCGAAACAGGGTCGCCCGATTTTAATCCTGACGGAGCACCGATCACTCCCGGCAGAAATACATGAGCCCCGCGTAAAACCGCGAGACCGCATGCTGTGTCTACAATGACTTGGCGGTCGGTATACTTTGGGGCGGTTTCCAATTTTTTCACGTTGACAAGAAGTAGATCACGCAAAACAGGATGGCGTTCGACGGAAATGTCTCGACATGATATTTTCCGAAAGTTTAAATCTGCGTTCACGTAGTTCTCCAGCGTTTCCATTGCCTCTTCTATTTTTACTGTGTTACAAACACGTAGTGTTGTAAAACATGGAGGCGGCATAAAATCTGTCATATTTATGCACTATAAGTGCAGTACGGTATTTACGATCTAAAAATACACAAGGAAATGTGGTAAAAACCTTCGATGACTAAGCAAGATGGGTCACTTCAAACTTTCAAAGTCCACATCTTTCATACTAGTGTCCAAGACCTTGACCAGTACCAGGGGGAGGGGCTCTCAAGTTTGCGTTGATGTATCTGGAGTCAACAGCTTTTAAAAATCTTATGCTATATGAATGATATAAAATTGGAAAGAGAATTTTGAATAGTTAATACTTGCTGTAATCTGACATGATTAGGCACTTGAACATGATGGTTTCAATCCAGGTAACAACTGATGTATGGTAAGGAATGTTAATAGTAGCCTACAACTGATTGAATCTTTGATTACCAGATAACTCGGCCCATGGTGAATTCGGCCCATTGAACTCGGCCTTCGGTGAACTCGACTCATGGTGAATTTCAAAATAAAAATTATTATAAACGTTGTGTAGGCCTATTGCATTAATTATTGGAGACAATACAATGGTGAATTGTGGGTGGTAGACATGCCGTGTCAATGTTATTCCCACTGGGGGGGGG
>ATSW01016862.1:0-22033 GCA_000444245.1 Botryllus schlosseri
ACTCGACTTGACTCGAGTCAAAACTATAAAAGTGAGATTGACTTGTGACTCGGAGCTATGGGACTTGGTTACAACTCTGGTATATATTATGTCTTATTCTATTTTTGTATCAGATAGCTCTATTCGTTCAGACAGTTTACTCGTTACCTTTTATTTCTAGATTGGCCAGAGTAGCATACATGATTTTGTGTATGCCTATCATTGAAGTAGGACCTTTACAGTGTGGGGTAGCATTTGGTCAAATTTGCATACAATGTTGAAATCAGTATAATATGGTGAACAATCTCGGAAATGCTGACATTATTAACACCAGATAAAGACCTACATTATTTATAAGGAAACTATAGGGAGCCCATGACATATCGCGAGTCAGTATTCACTCTTGGGTTGTCCTCCAAATAATTTCATGTTCCTATATTCCATGAATGAACGCATATTTACTGTAGGTTTCTATATCAACAAGTGACTATTTCATGATAATTCATTTCAAGAGCTGCAGAGGTGCAGAACATCAACGTACAGTTGAATGGTATATTCATATTGAAATGAACCCAAATATTTTTGGCTGATACTCTTGGGGGTAATTGTTAACTAGTAGAGAATTGAAAAGAATATCGTATATCAACAATCGTATCACACTAGAAATTTGAATAATAGGGGAGAATTCATTTCAAATTGATCTCTATCATTGGATACCCAATTATATACAGGAGGTCACAAAGAGCAATTATGTGTACTTTATATATTGTCATTTTGCATCTATTCCCAATTACCATTGTACTGGATGTTTATTACTGTATACCCCAGGTCAATATATCCTACGAGCCTGTAATGAAGCTGGGGAAAGATCGTTAACGGTAAATGTCAAAGTGCTTGACGTCGCTTCAAACGTCCGATATCTGACTGTGGAAGATATATCGGCTGACGCATGCACGTTACATTGGGGCGCCCCTGAAAACGACGGAGGCTGTGAAATCACAAATTATGCTGTTGACAAAAGACAGTCCAATCTCGTTAATTGGACGCAAGTAAACGCAGATTTAACCGAAAGGTTTATCAGAATTAATCACCTGATGAAAAATGAAGACTACGTATTCAGGTATGTATCATAATACCAGAGGTGGTCAGTAATGAAGTACTCCAGTAGATTTTGCTTACTTGCACTCAGGGATGTAATGACTCGAGTCACGTTTTATGGTGACTCAACTTGACTCAAGTCATTTTTTTAAATGCCTAATATGGCTCGACTCGAGTCAGTTTGTGTATTCATTGTGCGTGAACCAAGTCACGTGACTCGAGACTAGGACGGCCAAGACAGACATTTCATTGTAAGTTCGAAGAATTAAGTCACCACATTATTGGTATTTCGTCTATCAGTCCCGATACTTGGAAAATAGGGCCAGAAAGTGTTAGGACTGACGAAAATTGCGATTTTATGAATGCGAGCCATTCAGCAGATTTGAATAAAGTGGGTTGAATCTGATTGAATTTAAAACTGAACAGTAAACACAATGGCTTGGACTCGGACTTGAGTCACAACAATATGACTCATACTCAACCCTCTGCTCAATAACTTAAACTCGGACTTGAATCGGTGGTGAATTTAAAATGACTCAACTCGACTCGAGTCACGACTGTAAAAGGGAGATTGACTTATGCCTCAGAACCTTGCGACTTGGTTACAACCCTGTAGACAAGACTACTTACTTTTCACAATTTGTATTTTATATAGAAAAATGGATTTTGAGACATGTTTCTGTTACTATTATGAGTGAAAATTTCAGAAAATTTGCCTGTGTCACGGTTGCAACATGAATTTTTTCAATTGGACCTAATTTTAGTGTCATGATTCATTATGCTTCTGTCACAAAGACATATCGTACAATTTCAGAAGTAGCCATCTCCGATAAACTGCGAAAAGTAGGCAAACCCATGACCAAATCTACTTTTTATAGCTATTTATTTCAGTACTTTTCAGGTTTTTATATTGTACTCTCAATTAAAGCAGTTATGTGATGCCGTGGACTTTGCTACTATAGTTCTAATTGAGTATAAATTTTTGCCAATAATTGTACTTTACTAGAGTACCAATGCCGTACCTCTACATAATACTGATTCTGTCATATTTCTATTTCAATTATTCTGATTATATTACTGTTATTGTATGCTCTTCATGCAGGGTTCGAGCTGAGAACAAGTTTGGGCTTGGAGACCCATCCGTGACTGAACCGATAGTATTGGTTAATCCGTTTACGGTACCCGACGCTCCCGGTAAACCGGAGCCTTGCGACGTCACGAAGAATGCGGTATTGTTGGTATGGCAGCCGCCAAAGTGCAGCGGAGGAATGCCCGTCACCAATTATGTTATCGAGAGGAAAGATACAAGCGGGTCTCGTTGGATTCGGGCTACAGCTAAATCGATTGTTGACACCAAGTTTAGAGTTACTGGTCTGCACCATAATCAAGAATATGAGTTTAGGGTGAGATTTTTTGGGTGTTTCATGCCTTGTGATATCGTAGCTAACAGAGTACTCTACCACGTTTATGTATTTGTACCACTAAATCTAGTAGTTTGGCTATATGATACTTCCACTCCGACAATTTCTTAAGCTAAATGATTCAATTCTTACATTTTTTTATGTAGCAAGTATCTTACGATTTGTATTATAAAAATATGGAATGTCAAAGTATTAATTATTGGTACTCAAGTAGAAGTATTAGTAACAATTTACAATTTTACTTAAGGGCCAGTAGAAACAGTCATTTCGTACAAAGTAAAAAAATATAAATATGACCTAGTTCTGCCTAAAAAACTGAAAACTTTCAGGTAGCAGTGGAATTAGTCATATGTCGCAACTACTTGAGAACGCGGTGAAAGTAGGCAAAGCTTTCTTCAGTACACAAAATAGTAGAATTATTTCATTACTGACCACCTCTGGATGCAGAGTCCCTTCTTGAAGGATAATACTCTCTGGTGTAATTTCCTAATCATTCCTTGGCTTTTGTTGAAATAGTCTCGACTTGCCTTCGAACTCAATATTTACACGTGTACATTACACGTGGTTGATTTTACACAAAATAATTCTACAACCAGTTGAGTCCGTGACTTTTCTAACCACATCGTCACATAATATTAACGTTATTTTTTTGCCTTTCAGGTATTTGCGGAAAATGTGGAGGGTACCGGAAAGCCCAGCGAAATATCCGATAGAGTGAAAGCGCTCGATGAAATTTTCACACCTGACGAACCAAAATCGATCAAAGTTCTCGACACTATAAATAATTCCATCACTCTGCAATGGACGCCACCGCTGTCGGATGGCGGCAGTGAGGTAACTGGAATATGCTTTGTGTATTAACAATTACAATTGTATATGATTGCTTTTCTACTTATGTGATGTGATGTCATCTTACGATGGTATGCTGATGAGTCTACAATGGCTGCAATAGTGAATTTAGCAATTGTCACTGTTGTTGATCTTAATACTATTATAGGCTAACTGCTGTTTCATGGTGTCATTGATAAAATTCAATAATCCTGCTGTGGTAAGGCATGTAAATTCAATGAAATGAACCTATTTTCTGATCATTGTATCGTCTATTGGTAAGAAATGATCCATAATTGTCTTTAAAGTATGTCCAATACCGCAAAATAGCCTAAATTATGATTTTGTTTCGTCATAATTATTTTTTATCTTCATGCAACAGGTAACCGGCTATGTAATTGAGATATTGGATGTTTCCACCGAAGACGCGGAGCAAGATTGGGTCGCTGTCACACCGCCTCAAGGCGTCAAAGGCTTAGTGCACACCCTGGAAGGTCTGCAGAACATCGATTACAGCATCAGAATTTCAGCTGTCAACGCGGCGGGAGTCGGAGACCCTTTGCAACTCTCCGAATCTTGCAAACCGAGAGATATTAAAATCGCGCCTGAGATCGATATCGATTCCGATGTCGGACAGTATGTTACTGTTAGAGCAGGGACGCAAGTTAAATTGGCGGGATCTGTACGCGGACGTCCTGTTCCCGGTGTTAAATGGGAAAAAGTGGAAGGAGACATCAATGAGTCGGCGATTGTTGAAAATTTTGATGTCACCACATCACTTGTGATAAAAGATTCTTCAAGAAATGATACCGGAACGTAAGTGCTTCTTCGCGTGTTATAATTTTGTATTCTGAATGTTGAATGTTGATGGACCATGGAGGTCTATTCGGTTCTGATCTGAAAAACTTATATATGGATGATTAGGCATCTTTATGTTTTTAGATTGCTCCATATCTCCATTGGAATAAATTTGGTTCGGTTGTTAATTCACTTTTCTATGCCAAATTTTACTTGAAATTCAGCATTTAGTAGAGTTTGGTTAGGATACCTGAAATTTTGAAATTTTCCATCATTAGATATGTCAAAACCATCTTTGGACGGGACAGAACCAATCTGGAATAATTTACAATTATTAAGCTTAAATATTTTGAAATCTGGTTTTTAATAGTAATGCTACAATAACTGATCGGTGAAGCAAGTTTTTGCAAATTTTGAAACTTTTTACAGCTTCCGGGAGCTTCCTAAATGCTCAAATGTTATGTAGTATGATGTTTTAAGCTATTGTTGGGAATTTTATTATGCAACGTTTTGCTACTTTTTTTATTACTTCACACAACTTTTATTAAGTATTGCACAAAATGTAAAGGAGAGATTTTAAATACTGACAGCATTATGCTGTCATGTAGGTTTCAAACCTAAGGAACATAAAAGTGTATGCATGATCGATTGGATAGCTTAGAAAGAAACAAAAAAATGCGGAACATTTTGAGAATCTCATACCCTAATAATTCTAAAAAATTATAAACGCAACTTTTTACTGCAACTTTTGCTAGAATTAATTGCAATCAGAATTTGACTTTTGTTGCTGTACAACAGGTACTCAGTTACTGCCACCAACGATTCGGGCTCCACTTCGGTTTCGATAAACGTGAAAATATTGGACACGCCAGGTCCTTGCCTCGCCATTTCCGTAAAAGATATCACGCTGCAACACGTCACAATCTCTTGGGAACCGCCCGCTAACAATGGAGGCTCTGTGATATCACAGTATGTCGTTGAAAAACGTGAAGCCACCAGGAAATCGTGGCAAATCGCAACTGTCGCTACATACCGTACTTCAGCAAAAATAGAAGGGCTATCGGAAGGGGCTTCGTACTTATTCCGAGTCATGGCCGAGAACGAGTATGGACTAGGTCCTCCTTGCGAGATGAAGCAAGCCGTCCGAATTTCAGAAGTCCCCGGGACCCCGGAATCGATAGCTGTGACAAATGTCACAGACACGTCAGCCACTGTGTCGTGGACGAAGCCGGGACATGATGGTGGTAATCAAATAACAGGATACGTGGTGGAAATGTCACAAAAAGGCGGGTTTGAGGCGTGGAAAGTGGCGGGTTCTACTAAATCAACGAGGTACGTTGTGAACAAACTGCCCACTGGAAAAGATTATGTGTTCAGAGTTCGGGCACAGGTCAGTGGATAGTTATATGAGAATGTACAGTTGGTTCTTATGTGTGTTCTGTAATTTTATATGCTCTTCACGGAATTAGAATGAAATCGGGCTGTCACATCCATGCGAAAGTGACATGGTCAATATCAAAGAAATACTGATTCCGCCGCATATCAACGCAAGCAAAATTGGTGGTTCGATAGTTCAGAAGGTATGACAATGCTCTGTCTGTATGCCATTACTCTTTAATTCCATTCGATTATTATACGTGTTTGCTTTCCGACGTAAAAGCCTGTAAAAATGCATGTTATCTTCATGTCAATACAAAAGTGCATTGTGAATCGTAATATTCATTCTTCTTGCTTGTAAGGTCGGAAGTGACGTCACAATCGAATTTCCATTCTCTGGTACTCCATTGCCAGTGGTCAGCTTCAGTCGTAACGATGATATACTGAAGGAGACAAGCCGTGTCAACACATCTATCTCAGGTAATTTCTCTTTTGCCACTGGGGTTCTTAACCCGAGGGCTTGTGCATTAGTTTTAAGGGGTCCATAAAAAAGTACAAACCATCAACTATAAAACTAGCTTGTTCATAAGATCTGTCCTGATTTTTGGATATATGTCAATATTTTGTCTTATTTCCAGTGCTCTTAACGGGTCACAATATCCAAACAGACGATACAAACACTAACAGTTATTAATTGTACTTCAACTTGTATTCAGTCTTTGACAAGGGCTTGGCCAAAATGATCACCGTTTTTTAATTTTTTGGACCAGATAGTAATGAGGCTATCATTAGGATTGGTATTGGTCGTGATTAATGTCCTTTTTTTAGTCATAATCTGTCCATATTTTACAGGTAACCTACTCAGAATTTAATCCTCGTTAACCCTGGTCATGCGGTTCAAAAATTATCTCAAGCCAGGTCACAACAGAGGTCTACGCAACCACCAATACCATTTAAGGGTCCTTGCTACAAAAATTTAGGAACCCTTGTCTGTTTTAAAGGTAACATACCAACATTCCTCATGTCTTGCGTTATTTTCAGATGACGTCGCCAAATTAACGTTGAAAAATCTCGTAAGAAAGGACGCTGGCGTCTATAGCATCAAGGCCGAAAATTGTGTCGGATCCAAGATCACCAACTTCTCAATCATTGTTATGGAGAGACCTTCTATGCCCACCGGTCCGCTTGTAATATCCGAGATTTCATCCAGACACGCGGTTCTATCGTGGTCTCCACCCGAAGAAGACGGTGGCGCATCAATTTCTCACTATGTGGTCGACAAGCGAGATTCTAGCAACGTTTGGGTTGAGGTGTCTTGTTTTGTGGCCGCTACGACATACAAAGTAACAAGACTACAAAAAGGAAGTGAATACACGTTCAGAGTGCGAGCCTGTAATCGGTTCGGCGTCAGCGACGCTTTAGAATCGAAACGTGTCGTCGCGAATCATCCTTTCAAACGGCCGAGCATTCCCGGCACTCCGAAAGCCACTGCAGTTACCAAGGAATCAGCGCGTTTGACTTGGCAGGAACCAACTAGCGATGGCGGTTCCGAGATCTTGGGTTATCATGTCGAATACAAAGACACAAGTGCCATTTCTTGGACGAAAGCGAATTGCTATCTTGTGAAAGAAAATACGTTTACGGTGAAGAATCTGACGCCTTGTCTATGTTATGAGTTTCGGGTTATGGCTGAGAATATTGCAGGTAAGTAAATATATTAGTCCGTTGTATCAAAACACCGTATTACACGCAATTACACTCAATACAATATTGATCATCGATTACACCGAATTGGTTACTCGTGCAACTGAAGTAATGTGTGCAACTGTGCATCGATGATAACTTAACAAATTACATTGCGCTGTGAATATTTCAAGTCAATCGTGGAGTCGATTATAATGGGTGCCTGGAAACTGAAATTTGAAATCTAAAACGACGTCCATTTGCCACAAAACACTTATTTTACCCAGAAGCCATACTGACCAATGTGACCATGCTATCACTTATCATACCAAATCTGTTAAACCCACAACTGAACTAATGCGTGCATCCTACATAATTCACTAGGTTTCATTGCGCTGTATCAAAATTCTGATGAAGTCTGTTTGGGAGTTAGTTTAGAATGGTTGAAAATAATTGTAACATTAAAATCGACTGTCAATTCCATTGATCTCAAAGCAACCTATCATTCAACCCTGAAAACCATATTGACCATGATGGCATCAATCACGCCAAATCGATTAATTTATTGAGTTTATGATTACACACTATATAATTCAGCGACCTAAATTGCGGGTCCAGCATTTTCATTAAATGGTTCAGATTAATGCTAACGTTGAAATCGATATATATCTGAAGAACTGCAGTACTCAAATACGATATTATTCATCCCTTTGATGAAAATATTTTCAATTTCCCTTACAATACCGACTCTAAAGTTGATATATCTCATGCACTACAGGGATGATATTGTGCATCATTTTCAATTTTCCTTCAACTTCGTTAACACATTCTATCTTACACTTATTTCGATTTGCACTATTGAAACACTAAATTGCTGTTGCTTTTTGCCCGATGCCTTGATTTTTATCTTGCAGGTCTGAGCAAGAGAAGCAAGATGTCAGACCCGGTGATGACTCGAGATCCGATTGAACCGCCAAGAGACGTTATGCCGACGAAAATTACCAATTCCAGCGTAACTCTGAAGTGGACGAAACCAGAATATGACGGCGGTGCCAAAATTACCGGATATTTTGTCGAGAAACTGGATCTTCTCGATGGGCACTGGATGAAAGCTAATTTCAATAAGGTACTGCGAATAAAACCAAGTGGTGAATCATGGGGTAAACTTAGTCACCCTTGGTACTCAAATAGATGTAACTATTTCAAAGTTACTATTCTAGGTCTAGTTTTGCTCAAATAACGCATAGTTGAAATAGTCTAACATCGAAACCTTGAGTGAGTATGGCAAAACTTACTTGAGTATGTGACAAAAGTAGAAAGTACTTCACTACTTATAACCACAGGTTATTACAGCCACTATATTTCAATGTCACTTTATTGTTCAAGTTGCTGTCACATTGTATTGTATAAAATCAAAGAGTGAAAATTTGCAAAATTGGAATCAGTTTCTATTCTTTCAGGATAACTAAAGGGCTTTGTTTTGCGTAAATAATAGCAGATATAGGTGCGCTTGTTACCGGACTCACTGGCATGCTGGACAGATTCATTTAAAGTACGCTGGTTGCTGCTCCCGCAACATAGAATACATAAAAATCATTGAATATTGGACGACGTGTTCTAATATTAGTTATTGAATGTATAAAAATCTGATAAATGGATAATTCTACTCTTCTTACATATAGAATGAATAACTATACGCTCTTTTCAATTTTCCCGCTATGGAAAATGAACGATATCAAACCACCATGATCAAATGTGATGTAATTTACCAACTTGGTTTCTCACATTCCAGGTTATCCATTGCGAATATGATATTGGCAATCTCACGGAAAACAACGAATACGAGTTTCGCGTTGTCGCCGTAAACGCAGCGGGTAGTGTAAGCATGCCATCAGAATCTACCGATGCCGTCTTGGTGAAGGACGACGTTATTCCGGCACGTGTGTTTGTCGACGCCGAGTACAGAGATGTGATATCCGTGCGATCTGGGCATTCGGTTACGTTGAAGGCGTATTTCAATGGAAATCCGGCACCGAAAGTGATGTGGGAGAAAGGTGGCGTTGTTCTGAATTCAAGCAACAAGATATCTATAAATGTAAGTGTACGATCACCACTTGGGATTGAAAGTTGAGGATTAATCAAATTACTCAGACTGAAAAGTAGACAAGTGATATTTAAGTCTACGTGTGGTAATAGGTATGCAATTTTAGTTTTTCATTGCAGACCACTACATATTAAAGCTATCAAAATCCAACATCTTAGTGATTTGATTCCTAATTCAGGGTAGGCTTCCAGACGAGTGTTGTAATATCACACATTGTAACGTCACAACAGTATGGATGATGTGGAAGTTCAAACATGTACCTTTTATACGACTGAACAGAAAATATTGCGTCACATTTAAGATCATTAGGTATTTTTGGATGAGACATATGATGTTGGACATTGTGGCAATGCTATGGGTCGATCATATCATCACAGAAAAATCACCACACACATAGGTTTGTGCTATATGTTTTGGATGCTGTCATAATAATCGAGGTTCAAGGCTGCCAGGATGGAAAAGAAATATCGAAAGTATAATTATTGTTTATAATATATCTGTTATAGGAAACAGGCGTATAGTTTTAGTATTGAAGAAAATAATATCTCACTACTCGAAACGAGTCATTGCAATTAATAGTCGAAGCGTTGTGCCCAACCCTTCTACAAATGGTAAGAGCATAATTCGTTCTTGATAATGAGAATATTGAGGTAACCTGCTACAATTTATTACCTGTCCTGTCAAGCATGTATTCCGTTTCAGACCGTTGACTGTGAGACATTCCTCAAATTCAAAGATTGCCGTCTGGAAGATAGCGGCGTGTATCGTGTACAAGTGTCCAACAGTGGTGGTCAACATAACATCGGAATAAACGTGCAAGTGTTATCGCCGCCCGGGCAATGCGGAGGGCCTTTGAAAGTATCGTCCGTCACATCGGCGCAATGCGTCTTGGAGTGGCAAGCTCCTTTATTAGACGGCGGATCGAAGATATCAGGATATATCGTGGAAAAGCGAGATTCGTCAAAGTTGGCTTGGATCTCAGCATGGGATGGAGTGGAGGACAGCCGATGCAAAGTATGTATGCCGTTCATCGATGTCACTGATTTGTTAATGCCTGTACTCATTAACCGACAAGATAGCGTAATGGTGAAGCGTCCAGCTTCTTGATCGGTAGGTCATGGGCTCAATCCCTGGCCGGGTTAGACCAAAGACCTGATCAGTAAAACAGGTACTATTGCATCCCTGCTTGGCGCACAGTATTTGCAGGATAGAACGGAGAGTTGGTGCATGACTTAAAAGCCTTACGAGGCTATTTCTGCACCTTCCTTGACGTGTATATGCCGCAAAAACATGAAGGACAAAAATATACAACATCCTATTCTCTCCTACGCCCTATCCAATGTGCTTTGTCTTGGACTAATTCCGCTGCTAATTGAAAGCTTTCAGTCTTGTAGGCAAAACTATGTAATACTTTCTTTACGTAGTTCGAAATCACTAATACCACTTGCACTTGTGTAGAAATATACGATATTGCTGCCTCTTCTACTTGAGCGCAGGCGATGACTACCTCGTCCATACTCTGATTCCGCAACTGACCAAGATTGATTTACCATATTTTCAGATTATTCCAAGTTCCACTTGAACAGTTATTAGTAGGGCGAGTAGCAAAACTCGGTGTTTGCGACTGCAACAGAATCAACAGCTTGAAGAAAATTGACCCAGCGGAAATATAATTCTTAGCGGTCTAGCCTGAATGTACATCAAATCATAAAGGACCTGTAATTTAAACGACAATGACGTAATCAAGCGATCTATTTGCAAGTACTGCCAAATATTTCCAGTAAAAAGTTATTTGCATGAAATATCGAAAAATCTTGCAAAATTTGCATGAAAGATCGAAAAAGTTGCCTGAAAAAATGGAGATAAGCTGCAATATGGTTCAATATAAGATTCGTCCAAACAGCTTTAAACACCATGCTACATAATTTCTGAGTATAGTTGCCGGATGCTGTAAAAAAGTTGCAAAAACTTGCTTTAGCTATTAAACGAAACCAATTACTTCTTGCAATTGAAAAGTAGTAATTAGCTGTAGCATCAGTTAGTTCCCGATTATGAGTGAAGTTGTCATGGAAGCTGCACAAAATATCCCCTGTGTGGTAGTAAATAAATGTATGTTTGAAGTTTGAGTTATAAGGCTGACTACTAACAACCTTTGCTTTTCCGTTTAGGTTTCCGGACTGTTGCGCAATATAGAATACGTTTTCCGGGTGAGAGCTGTAAACAAATTTGGAGCTGGACTTGTGCTTGAGAGCAATCCGGTCAGAGCTGTGGATCATTTCACTGTAGCTGGACCTCCAACAGCACTCTCGGTATCTGATATCGAGGACGGGGCTTGCAACATGACATGGGAGGAACCGCACAATCGCGGTGATTGTGACATAGAAGGCAAGTCATTTACGATAAAACTTTATATGGATGGTTCGATGGATAAATTGCATTTACACAGGCTACATCATTGAGTATCAGTCGAAAAAATCTCCAAGATGGATTAAAGCTTCCAAAAATCTCATTACCGGCCTTCGATACGAAATCTCTGGATTGTCAACAGTGACAGAATACAATTTCAGGATATACACGCAGAACAAGGCCGGGGTTGGACCCGCTTGTGAGCCGACTGGATATTTTGCTCTGAAAGACCCCGTCTGTGAACCAGATGAACCAGGTAAACAAATGCAATTTTCTCACACAATACAGCGGTTCTCAACCTTCCGAAAGACACCTAACCCCTCAATCAATATACCTGTATTCACCGAAGAAACAGTTGAAAATAACAGAAAATTCATCTTCATTGATCTTATAGCTGGCTACACACGAAAGAAGTGAATGTAATCGGTCTTGATTTAAGCCATCATTAGCATTTACTCCCTAAATGTAAATTGTAATCTAGTAGGGTCAATGGAACCGCTTCAAAATTACTATCAAAGATGAAAATTAACATTGTTCCGAACAATTTCAGTGCCGTGAAACAACGAGGCATTGGCACTGATTTTCTCTTGTATGACAACCATGCATCTGGATGAAGTTGACCAGTCTTGTTAGGATTTTAGGATTGCGATATCGCCAATTTTAAATTGCCATTCTAATATCATTTTTGCAACAAAGTCCGCTGAATTACATTTCGGCATTTGATTTATATTCTCTTTTTCAGGTGCGCCCGAGGTGTTTGATAAGACTTCGTCATCGATATCTCTGAAATGGAAGAAACCATCTTACGACGGCGGCGCTAATCTGACAGGCTATTCCATAGAATACGCTGAACTGGGCTCAGATTCAGATTACAAAGACGACGAAGAAAACTGGACTTGGATTTTAGCTTTTAACCAAACGCAATTGCGTACCACGAGTTGCGTTGTTTCCGATTTGAAGTCGGAAAAGTTATATATGTTCCGTATCTATGCCCATAACAGTGTCGGAAAATCATTGCCCACATTGTCATCGGAAGCAGTGAAACCTGAAGATTGCCCAGAAGCTCCGGTCATTATTTGTGATGAAACGGAGGGTAAAAGATTGACGATATATGCTGGCAAAACGTTGAAGATATCCCATGTCTTTCATGGACGTCCCGACCCGACAGCCAGGTGGCTGGTGCCTGAAAATATCCCGTCTGAGAGTTATTCAGTCGATACTTGTGCCGGACAATCAACGCTTTCCTTTAAAAATATCACAAGCAATGACTCTGGCGAATACATAATGCTTGTTAAAAACACTGCTGGCATGTCATCGATTACAACCAGTGTGAACGTAATCGACGTTCCGAGTGTGCCTGATAATTTTAAAGTATCTAAAGTCAGCCGAAGCTCAGTGTCTGTGTCCTGGGAGGAACCTGTAAGTTGCGGTGGAGCGCCTGTGAAAAGTTACGTTCTTGAGAAGCGCGAGTCCACCAGAAAGTCGTGGCTTGCCGTTGAATCGTGCTGGCGATCTACTTGTTTTGAATTTACCAATCTCAACCAAGGGTTCAGTTATTATTTCAGGTTTGTATTTGTGTAATAACATGTTTACATGACACACAGAAAAACATATCAACTTTAAGATACCACGGTTGATGCCATAATTCTTGAAATGAATCTTTATGAAATGAGATGTGCGCTTGACTCTTTCAACTAATGCTGAAACTACTAAGGTCATTGCTTTCCAGAGTTCTAGTTAATATTGGGTACTGTAAGCACATAATTCTTATAAATTATACATAACGTAGATCAATAAATACTTTTGAAGCTTATTACATGTATATTAGGCACTGGTTAATACTGAACCTTGTTCTATTCTCAGAGTGATGGCGGAAAACGACCATGGCATCAGCGACCCATCCGTTACTCAAATTCCGATAAAAGTTTCCGAAGAACCGGGCCCTCCTGCGTCGCTGTACTGTAGCGAGATATCCAAAGGCACGGTGAAGCTACAGTGGTCGAAACCTGATTATGATGGAGGTAGCGAGGTTGTGGAATATGTTATTGAACAGCAGAAGAAAGGTGAGAAAATAGACATGCAATACTTCAGAATTGCCATAGAAACTTTTCCATGTTTGACTTGAGATTAATGAATGCATTAGTCCTAATACCTTGCTTATGGCTCATGCTGATATTAAAAAAATTCTCTCAGGTTTTGATCAGTGGTCCAAGGCGGTGTCCCTGAAGCCCAATCTATTATCATGTACCGTCCGAAATTTGAATGATGGGCAACAGTACTTGTTTCGCGCTCTCGCTAAGAACAGTACGGGATTCAGTCCTGCCATAACCATGTCCGACTACGTACTGGTTGCGGAACAAATATCGCCGCCTGACGCTGAACTAGACGGACTGTCGCAGAAAATCGTTGAAGGAAAAGCAGGAAGATGTATCACAGCAGAGGTGTGTTTACTTTTTTACTTCGATTAACGGGATGGATTGAAATAATAAGTACAGACTTAGAGTATATTCGACATGTATGCTGATATGAAATAACTTGACTGACCACAATTAAACCTGGGCGTCAATAATAGCATGACTTCCATGCCCATAAAGATTGAACGCAGTAAGGCAGAAAGAAGGCTTTATGTGTCTATTATCTTCTTCATAGGAGCTGACTCCAGAAGTTAGCTTGTACTCTTTCGCAATTCATCAGGCTTCAAATGTGAGAATGGCCTGGTTCTTTCGATCTACCGCAACGATATGACTCATTGACACAGACCCGTAGTTCACACGGATTTAGTTGTTTGCCATTACCACATCTCATTGTGTTTCTTAAACCAACTACAAACTAAAAATGTGACGATTGGTTCGGAATAACGCATTTATATCACGAAAATTGAAGAGCATTAGCCACATGACACTTATTTTCTCTATTTCTTCCAACAAGAATGAAACAACTATTTACCACAATGTCTTAATTCAATTCACAGCAATGTAGAGAATACATTCTTATAAAATGTGGTGGTTACGCCATGAAATGTCACAGGATACATGTTCTTATTAACACTGATGTAGAATAATACACACAATTTTACATATATAATCTTCAGATCAATCATCAATTTGGTTTGACTTTATTATAGGTACGGGTTAAAGGTAAGCCAATACCAGTAGCAACATGGAAACTCGGAACTGAAGACGTGAAGATGACCAGTAGAAAAAATGTTGACGTCTGCGACAACATCGCAAAACTTACGATAAAAGATGCTAACATCGACGGTGAATTGTTACGCTAGCTTCCGCAAGATTAAGAAATTTTATCACACGACACCTTTACAGATTCCGGGCAGTACACGCTGCTCCTGGAAAATGAGCATGGCAGTAAATCTGTCCCGGTTATTATAAGAGTATTGGATCGTCCGGCAATACCACGGGGTCCCGTCAAGTTTTCGGAAATCACAAACGATTCTCTGACATTGGCTTGGAAGGCTCCGCATTCAGACGGCGGCAGTCCTGTCAGCAGTTATGTCGTTGAAATCAGAGATAAGGACGATAAGGCGAAAGAATGGAAAATGGTGACTGGTGCGAGCGCACGTACCACGCTGAAAATGAAAAGGTTACGTACCGGGGCGCAATATAGCTTCCGAATAAGGGCCGAAAATCGGTTTGGCATCGGGAAGGCATTGGAGTCTGCTACCGTGAGAGTTAATTTTCCATTCAAGGTAAGGAGCATGTCGGTAAAATTCTATGTGCTGTGAGAATGAAAATTTGTTAATTTTGGGCTGCGTGTCTACTGGTATAGTACACATTTCATGAAGGAGTAAAATTGTAGTTACTAATTTTTCCTAAAATTTGCTATATTGACGTAAATGATGAATATAAATCATTATTTACATGTTATTCATGGAATTGTGAGTGCTTTCTTGATTTACAACAAGCCAGATTGCCCATTTCTAATTGTTCGTGCCGACTTAAGATACAACAATTCGTTTTGTTTGAAAGCTTTTCAATTAATGGCCTTGGAGCATCAAGAGGAGTGTTCAGAAACCTAGATAATCTTCCAATCTGTAAGCAGGGATAATCTCGACTTGCAGTGAACTGGAGTTGATACAATACAAAGTAGTTCATTTACACAGCTTGTTCATGGTTCATAATTGAAGATAGCTTTCATCACAACATCCGTTACAAGAATACATTTAATAAAACTGACGAAAATGACGTAAAAATGTCCTATCAGGCTCCTGGATCACCTGGCGTACCAGAAGTGATAGCGAGTAGCCGACAAAGTCTAACGATCAAGTGGAGTGCTCCGGTTAAAAATGGCGGTTCAGCAATTATGGGATATCACATCGACCGTAAAGAGAAAAATACCAAAAACTGGATGAAAGCCAACAAGTCCCTTGTCACAAGTAACACCTACAAGGTAAGCAAGGTCGCAATGCCGTATTTATATGACTATCACCATGACTAAGACTAATTTTAATCTATTTATATCAGGTGACAAGTCTTAAGGAAGGTGTGGAATATGAATTTCGCATCGTTGCCGAAAATATGGCTGGTTTGGGGAAATTCAGTAAAGTTTCTGATCCCGCCCTTACCAAGGACGCCGTTGACGCACCAATAGATCTGGAAGTTGTCGAGACTACTGCAGAAAATGTTATGTTGTGTTGGAAAAAGCCAGAGTATGACGGCGGTGCGAAAATTACCGGTGGGTGATATTTTTATCAAGAAAATGTCGCTATGATTGTATTCCCTGATAAGTCCTTTGTCAATTCAACAATTACTAGAATATTAGTTTTTATATAATGTATTATCGATGTAATTTCATACGATACACTAATAAATAAATCATCCTTATGTTTCGACAATATCGTAAATCAATACCAATATAAATTAATGCCATTGGTAAACAATTGTCGGATAATCCTGTTTTTGCGAAAAATTATCGAGACGACAGATTTCGTGTTGTCGAGAGAAGCCTCACACTTTCATTTGGGTGCCCTGGAGTCCGCCCGGTACTAACCTCCACTGCCTGTATTCAGGATATATCATCGAAAAAATGGAGTACCCGGTCGGAAGATGGCAGAAATGCAACTTCGGAAACGTTTCGGACACCAGCTATCTAGTCGACAGTCTCACCACAAACACCCAGTACCAGTTCAGGGTATGCGCCAAGAACGCGGCAGGCTCAATCAGCATCCCAGCCATGACGATGGACCCCGTGACTGCAAAGAGCGAGCACGCAGCCCCGAAAATCGAAATGGACGCTCGATTTGCCGAGCTTGTAACCATGCGAGCTGGAGATACTCTCAAACTAGAGGCCGGCATTAGAGGTAAGATAGCGTAATGCAGGAGCATCTGAATTCTTGATCGGTAGGTCATGGGTTCAATCCCTGTACAGGTCAGACTAAAGACCTGACCAGTAAAACTTGGTGATTGATGCTCAGCATTTCCGTGATTGCATGCAGGGGTGGTGCAAGACTTAGAAAGCCTTACGAGGCTATATCTGCAGCTTCCTTGTGCAGCATCATATGCACATCATGCACAAATGTTATGCATATGCACATATCATGTATATGTATAACATAAATCGGTGTATATGCCGTTCAAACATCAAAGACAAAAATATATAAAGTCTTGTACTATTCCTATTCCTAGGAAAACCTGAACCGGTCGTGACTTGGATGAGAGAGAATGAGATATTATCGCAAGACGCCGACTTATCCTTGAAAAGTGTTAGCGGGTACTCATCACTGACAATTCCTGCAGTACAAAGGTCGAACAGCGGGTGTTATAAGGTCACAGCTCAAAATGTAGCCGGGACACAGTGAGTTTGATTACTATTCCTTTTTCAAGTTCATGCGTTACTTTTAAATCTGTACGCAGGAGTCTGCATGTTAATGTCAAAGTTCTGGACAGACCCAGCGCTCCAGCAGGACCGATTGCGATCTCGAACTTGTCCTGCGATGGCTGTACCATCGCTTGGAATCCGCCTGGTGATGACGGTGGTGATGACATCATCAATTATATAGTGGAAAAACGTGAAACGTGTCATCTCGCATGGGTGCTTGTCAGCGCTAGTGTCAAGGATACAAGCTATGATATCAGTATGTATTTCCATATTTTGTTTTGAACTGTGAGCCGCGCCAGATAGCTGACAACGCTTGGTGTTGGCGAGACACGTTGCTAGCTGAAGCACAATCTTGAACTTGTGGGGAGGACCTAAGTCGTTTTCTAAACATCTCGGTCTTGGCAGTATTTGGGTCATTCCATGCCAAAGGAATATGCCCATTCATATTAGCTGATTTTGCCTTGGTGGAATGCTGTAACCATCTTCTGAACCCGTTTCAGCTAGTGAGAAATAGTTATGTTGGGCACAGTGGAATAGCTTATTCTGAAACAGCAACAATACTTTGAAACTGAAATCAATATCAGCAATCAGCATTGCAAAATGCTTTACTTAGCATTCTTCCAAAATCTCATATCAGATCATCACTGTTCACTACTTATCTTTGTCACTTGAGTATTGCATTGTTCTTCTTGAGTAGATTAATATATCAGAGCTACCTATTATTATTATTATATTCTTTATTCAGCAAAACTAATCGCCGGCAACGAGTACGTGTTTCGTGTAGCCGCCGAAAACAAACATGGCGTCGGAAAAGGCTTGGAATCTCGTGATATTGTTGCTATGAATCCTTTTTCCACCCCTCACAAAGTCCCTACGCCGGAAATCGCGTCTGTGACAAAAGAATCGGTGACTCTGTTCTGGTCAAGACCTAAGTCCGATGGCGGTGCGGCAATAACCGGGTACATGGTCGAAAAGAGAGCAAAAACAGGCTCAAAATGGCTGCCGTGAGTTCGATTTGTGCGCAGTTTCTAATGCATAGTCTCACGCCGGCCATTGTAGGGTCACGAAAGAGCCTGTCGAAGATCTAAGTTGCCGTGCTGGAGGGTTGGTGTACAAGCAGGAATATGAGTTCCGGGTGTACGCTTTGAATGCGGCCGGTCCTGGTCAAGCGTCGGACCCGACAGGACTTGTTATAGCTCAAGACCCTATCTACCCACCGGACGCGCCCGCTTGTTTGAGAGGTAAGAGTTTTTCATCCCACTTTCAATACCTGAATTCGTGTTACACAGCTTTTATATTGCTTTCATCATAACATATGGTGCAATATTGTATATATTATAACACTTGGAGGTGAAGAACTTCAATTTACAATTGACTAAATGTTCATATTGAAATAAACCCAAATATTTTCAGAGTGTCTGCACCTAGTGTTAAAAGTGTTATTGTTTACATAAATTGCAGATTTGTAGAGTCCAACACTTTAAAATGACATGATCACGTCCTCATTATAGTTCCATGCTCAAGAAAGATTCTCACTCAAATGCTCACACCCCAAGAAAGTGTATGCTGTGAAATTGCTCTATGAACTTATTTTTGCAAAATGTTTACAGTAGCATGCACGTTCCGCCAAAATATATGTAGCAATGCGCCATCTCACCAAGAAACAACAAGAAAAACGATACATAACTCAATTTGTTGTGATGAAAGTAACATAAGTTTAGACTACTATACATACCGTCCCTTTTTTCAGTCGAAGACACTTCAAGGTCCTCCGTGCTTTTGTCTTGGGATCCTCCCATTCTAAACGGGGGCAGTGATATTCTCGGGTACATCGTGGAAGCAATTGAGCAGACACTCCCCGAGGCATCCTTAGAGGAGCAAGATTGCTGTGACATTTCGGATTGTGAAGAAGACAATGAATCTTTGTTGGCTTGGGAGAAAGTGTCTGGACCGAAGCTTTTGATCGATTATGATTTCAATGTGATCGATCTTAAAGAAGGGACTAATTATCTGTTCCGTGTTGCTGCTGTAAATAAAGTTGGGACTGGAGCATACATTACACTCAGGTACAACTTCAGTTCTATATGTATCATTGAATTACTGTCGCTGGGTTCAAGGTGTGTTAATTTGCTGTCATTTACTACATGGTAATTTAAGTAGCTTATGCAAGTATCCTGGTGTACTTGCACCCTTACTTGTGGTCTAAGTTCACGTAAAAGTGTGCGTTAAACAGAGGATTGAAATGATAAATAACCTACTTTGCACTCGTAAGATATCTGATTCAAATTACTTGTTGAGCTTTGTAGGCATATCTGGAAATTACACCAAATACGAATCGGACATTTCTTCCATCTGGCTAACATCAGTGTTACTCGAACACAATTTAGTTCGACTATGTAGGTTTATGCCAAGCTAGATTTATCCTGGTGTGGATTGTGAAGCTGCTGGCACCTTACAATCAATCGAATTCTCATTCGATTTATCGCATATTTGAAATTTGTTTATTCTTTTCAGAAACCCCATCCCTTGTATGGACGTGTTTCAACCGCCAGAGTTTATCATTGACGAGTCCACGGCAAGAAATATTTTGACAAAAATGGGTGATCCAATCAAAATGCAGCTGTCATTCATCGGACGGCCGAGTCCTGCCGTCTCTTGGATAAAGTCTGGAGAGGAGGTATTGACATTTCTTTCCTTATTCTTTTAGCTTTTAAAACCGGTACCTTTTCAGACCAACATCAAGGATCACGGTGTTATTGAAACATCGGACTGTTTCACTTCACTGTCATTTGTATGTGCGGAGAGAGAAGATGCAGGCATTTACGTTGCGACAATCGAAAACACAGAAGGAAACGCAGAGTTTGTGTTTCAAGTCAAGGTGAGATGTTTTATGTGTACATGGATTGTTACAATGTGGCTATTGTGTTTTTGCAAGGTGACAATATAGATTAGTGAATATTGAAATAGCGAAATACTAAAATTAATTGTGGAGTAGATTCATACTTCGATCTCCACGGCAAACTCTTTACATATTTGTGAAAAAATTGAAAGGTATTGATAGCAAATATTGTATATAAAATTATTTGGGTGCCTTGGAGTCGATTTTTATCAAAATACGCCAACCAAGTCTGCGCCCACGGAAGGAGTTCGCATACCATCACCAAAATAGTACATTAAAATTGAGATCTCTCTCCGCCCGATTCTTCAAAATTTTTTGCTGGTGACGTCATATTTTGTGATCGGTCGTTTATGTACAATGTCCTTTCCAATTCTCTAGCAGTTGACGATAATCCCTGCCGAAATATTTGGTTTTATTTCAATATGAAGATACTATTCGATTGTATATTAAAATTATTTGTATCGTCTGTAAGAATGTTAATAATTAATTGAATTGTGATGTGGACTTATGTGTTGGTCTCCCTGGCGACCTCTTCACTCCATATTCAGGAATAGAGATGGAGAAATTTATCAATAGTACATCTAGGATCGGAAAATGCACATTATACACTTTTTATATATGCTAGTGTATCGTTTTTTTGTAGGTTATCTGCAGCCCAGGAGCGGTTACAGATTTGACTGTAAAAGACGTAGCGGCAAACGAGACCATACTAAACTGGGAACCCCCGCGTTACGACGGATGTTCACCTGTCACAAATTATGTGATAGAAAAAAGAGAATGTTCCAGGAGATCTTTTGTTACCATATCAGACGACTGTGCTTCTAGTACGTTTACAGTGACTAATTTGAATGAGGGAGACAGCTATTTCTTCCGGTATGGTTTGCACTGCTGTGTATCGTTCACGAATATGCTATCATCTTTGCCTTTGCATTTTAGTGTATCAGCGGAAAATTCCCAGGGAATCGGTGGCCCATGTGAGACTAAGGTACCAATATTAGTGTCTGCAAAACCAGGTGCTCCGGGAGCTATCAAATTGGTGGATTCTACAAAAAATTCCGTGTCTCTGGCGTGGACAAAACCGTTCAGTAATGGCGGGAGCGATATAATAGGGTAGGATCTTGTGAACTTGTTTCAGATTTCGTATTCAACAGTGACATCATTTTTTTTAACTGTTAGCATAGTCAGATAATAACTTGTAGAGTTGTATAATGGATATGGCATAGACCAGGGGTTCTTACGCCTTTTTGGCGCAAACTCTTCAATTTTTTGGGTGGTTGTGTTGCACCCGTATCGTCACCTATACTGAGGAAGCTATTTGAACTGCACAATCACCGTTGCCACTGACATAGATCAGAAATTAAGAATAGCTAAAAATTCTAAGTAGCCTGTCCCTGAAATTTGGGAAGCTGATGACTAAAACAAAACTGTTTTTATCGTTTATGGGGCTGTTGTTACCAGTAGTGAGCACTGAAAATAAGAAAATAGGAGGAAATAAGTCAAAAATAATGCCAATCTTATAACTAAGGACAATGTAACTTTATGGTTCATAGTTGTAGATCAGTGGTTCCCAACCTTTTTCGACTCATCGCCCCCTTTTGAAGCTCCACA
>ATSW01016863.1:0-17625 GCA_000444245.1 Botryllus schlosseri
GTCGACCTCAGTAACCAATTAGTCAAAACTATAGAGATGAAAGTCGGTTGTCCCGATTCTTAGAAACGGATTGAAATATAAATTTGTGAGCAGCCATCTGTTCATGGATTTGCCAATTCCACTTTTGGTACAGTTCCAGAACACACAATGCTGACAGCATCATAACAATGCTGACAGCATCATAGCTATGTTTGCTTCAAACACGCTTCTACTATGTGAAGATAAAATATAAATAGCCTATAATTATACGCATACAGAGAACGAATCTACCTCAGACACGCGCCAATCGTTTTTATAAGCACACCACTGAAATGATTAAAACTGGAGTGGCCAATCTGAAATCACACTCGTGATCCGAATTATGCCAATCTCGTATAGGATGATGTTTAGCAGTTGAAACTGCGTGGACCTTGAGATCGGGCTGTCGCATCAGAAATTGAACATGAAAGAAATAGGTTGTATTTATGTTAGAATTGTATGTAAATCGCGCTTCTTTCAGTTGAGCTCAGCTTCGTAACTCCTTCAGATGCTTTCACGACCCACAAGAATGGCGCGCCCCTCCGTTTGAAACAATCGTCTTAGAATTATTATGGTGAAATATACTAAAAAAAGTTTAATCAAGTCCATGCATTAATTCGATATTTAGTACGCATTTCATCAATATTTTTAATAAGTTTCTTTACACTCTCGCGGGCCGTACAGTACGGTGTTGAAGGCCGCGTGTGGCCCGTAGTTTGTCTCAGCTGACCTAGACAGTAATTTTACATTAAGCAAAACTCCGATCGGGTGTCTTCCACAAATTGTGTTGCGATATTCTTGCAGATAGTGATGGAATTTGGACGGGTCCAACTCTTCAATGTGATTCATTCCCTGTAGACAAAAACGGTGTTGTGTTAGCGCTCTACAATGTGATTACTCAAGACTGGAAATCGATATACAACCAGATGTCAAACAGATTTCACTTTTCAGCAGGTGATTGCCATTGAAGCAATGTATTGCAGAGGAAAACTTGACTATTTACAGTGGGAAATTCTATCATTTAGCTGGATAATACTGTAATAACTTCACTTCCACGGGTTGTAATTGAGTCAAATTTGTTACACTTTTTTTCAGAAACAACAATTTCATGGGGTAGTTAGTAATATTTGAATTCATTTTTGGTTTTAAAAATGAATCTTATTTTTTTACCCTTACGATGTAGCTAAGTTTCTGCAGGTTGCAAGGGAGCCAAATTCGATGTGTAATGTTTCCATAGGCAACCCAACGATTTTATCAGCGAGCAAGCAAAATTTGAAAAAATGCTTTTTTCAAATAACCCTACAGGCCATGATCCTTACCATCCGATCGAGATCTTCGATAGATCTGTATATTTCGCCCTTGGTCTTGTCATGGTATGTGTACCTGAAGCGTTTACCTGAAACAGAGCATGTTTCTGTTATCAAAACTGCTACCCACAAGAGATCGTCAACGGCACTGACCCCAATGGCAAAAATCGGATGATATTACGAAAAAATTGTCCGGATCTTTCAAATATTTGCTGAATATCCCGCCGTACAATTGTTCGGCGTCCCGATTCAGCCCGCCGACCAGCACTGGTACTATCGTGAATTTGTCTCTGCAACTAAAAAAATTTGCTCATACAAATTCCGTCGCACGGCTACTAATATAACCAGGGCTGCAAGTACTACTAGTAAGGAAAAATTTACCTTTCCATTGCCTTGGCGACGTAGGGAAGCTGCATTTCAATGCTGTGCTCATCTTCATCAACTTCCTTTGTCATGGAGGTGAAGTGATTCGTCTCTCTCAATTCTGCATAGACTGAAAATATTTCATTTTAGACGATTTTCAGGCTACGTGTCTTTTCCACATGTGGTCAAAGTAGCCATTGTAGGTTAGTCTCGTTCAAAAATAACTTATTTTTTCATTTTTGCGGCTATTAACTAAAATTGTTAGGTTGGCTAAAAAACGTTGCGCACCAAATTTGACTCAATTACGATTAGAAGTGAAGCTAGTAGAGTTGAAAAAAATTCGGATTCTATTGAAAAAAATGAAATAATATTTTTCAAACTTCACCGGCTAACCTATGGAACAAAAACGCTGCATAACAAATTTGAATCAATTTCATCCTGTCGAACAGAAGTTATTATAGTATTTCATCCACAATTCTTGGTTTACCCACAGTAAATACTATTTTTTCAAATCCAAGATTTCAACTCCAATAATTTCGCTTCTACCAGTTGGAATTGAGCGACATTTGCTGTTCATTATTTTGTTAGATAACTTGACAATTTCATGAGGCAGCCAGTAAAATATGAATTTTGTAGGTACCAGTTTGAGTATTCCTACTTCACTTGCTTGTAAATTGAGTAAAAATTCACGTTACTTCTACTTAACGATGGCTACTTTAACACCTCTGTCTCTACCCGGAACCTAATTTCCACTCGGCAGTAAACTGGCTTAGAAGTCTGATGCCGTGCTATACAGTATACAAGTTGTCAGGCAACAAATGTCATTCGAGCGTCGAGGAAGCAGTGCTAGCAGACTTGAGCAACTCACTGCTCTGGTCAATTGTCATGGAGTAGAGCGGGGTTTCGTATTTCTCGACCGAAGACAAAGCGCACCCAGGGAGGTAGACATGATGCGATGGCCCAAGAATGAAGACTCGTTTTCTGTAAAACATCATTTTCTATGTAAAGTCGGCTGAACTTAGGTTCTGCACACTTTTGGCCAAATTGAGCGGAGAAATGGCGTTGTCTGAGTCCAATTGTTCATTTAATGGTCATGCGTAAAGGCAGATAATGCATTAACAATACTCTACTGTTGTATAGGCCTAACAAATGAATCGCAGATGCGCTATACTGCAATAATTGGCAGTATCTCAGTACTTGAGTCAATTTGAGTATCGATTCAACTTGTATTCGATGCGCATGACTCGACACATTCTATTTGACTTATTCAAGTCACTTATATTAGGACCGATAATTGAAAAATAGCCGAAGAAAATGTTTAAAAAGTAAAAAAAATGTATATTATGAATCAAAGAATTTCGCTATCAACTACGAGTAACACCAGTGAGTTAAATCTGACTTGAACTCCATACTGAACAGTAAACACCATGACTCGGACTCGAACCGTTTCTCCCAGACTCGATCTAAATTCGGGGGTTGAATTGAAATGACTTGTCTTGACTCGAGTCAAAACTATAAAAGTGAAATTGACTTGTGACTTGGTTACAATAGTGCAGTAAGTCTTCAATTACAGTACTAAGCCATGTGGGAAAGGCTGAAAATGTATTTTCGCTTGATGAAAGTGCACCACAAAACAGCTGGAATTCAGAGCAAAAAGCTTTTATTCTAGCAGAAAATCATTCGTTGAAAAGCTAACAACGCTAACTGATCGCTGAAATCCACAAAACACATCGCTACGATGGGCCCATATGTTTCCACTACGTCCGTGGCTGAATGAGGGCGAAAACCTAACTCTGAATAACTGACAATGCTTCTCTTTAACGTTTCTCTACCATTCTCTTCTACAAGATGGACACAATTGCATTATAGATAACTAACCTACGGATAGATGCGCAACACGTGATTAACGGTTGAGTACACAGATGCAGCTCACGATAGCTAGTCACTTCGTACACAGATATTGTATGCCTGCGGCCAGACAGGGACAGCATGCCTATGTCCGGAGTAGATTCAGAGTGTATTGCTACTGGGACACCGTGTCTACGGTATGTTCGCACTTCACTTTGGACATCATGATATCTGCCCTTACAGGCAGAATATACCCCCCCGACATGGTGTTTGGTATCGGCTCAAAATCCGATATCGTTCAGGCTCTATTGGCAATAACCTCATTATGTAAAGGCATTACAGAAATAGAGATGTCTTACATTTTTTCTGCATCTATTTGCTTGTAAGCATAGGCAGCAGATGCTCCGCAGTACGAGTATCCGGCATGGGGCGATATAACTGCACGAGCCGGGATCGATTTCTTGACTGCATGCAGCCAGTTACTGAGCTGATCGTTCAATTCGGAACCTGAAAAATTGAGCAAATATTTACCTTATGTTAATTCGATATGCCGCATTTGGTCAATTCACTTTCATCTTTTAATCCTATACAGGAGAAGCACCAGGGTTGCAATGACTCGAGTCGTGATCTTTTGGTGATTCGAGTCATTTTTTCAGATACAAAAATTGACTCGATTTGACTTGAGTCATTGCGCATGACTTGACAAGTTACATGACTTGAAACTCAGGCGGCCGAGAGAGGCATTTGATTGTAATTTTGAAGAATAATAAAGTTAACGCATTATTTGTATTCCGTTTAGCAAAAATAAGGGACTAAAATAAGGGATAAAAATAGTGAAAAAACTAATATTATGAAAGTTAGGCATCCAATATCACCCAAGCAGTGCTGTAAAATGTGGGTTGGACGTGAATTGAACTCAGCACTGAACACAATGACTTGGACTGGGACTTGATGGTGAATTGAAAATGACTCGAGTCAAAACTATAGGCCTACGCTACAAGTAAATTTGACTTGAACAGCAAGCAATCAAGGGGCAGGTTACAATATGCTCCAGATTAGACATTCAGGATGGCGGTTACGTTGTACAAGGTTCAAGAATTGTAACTGAGTGATTTGATTTCACCGCGTAGCATTAATCCAGCGGGTGTGGTGAGGTGAGGTACTGAGGTACTAAACACGATAGCTATACCGTAGGCAATAAGCAAATAAAATCACGGTGGTCAAATAAACATCAATTACGTCCGCTCTCAACTTACCCGATCCGACATACCAAGTTCCAGCATGAGAGGCTCGTCTGGTGGACATTTTGCACTGCGTGTATGATAAGATCGAAAAGCTATACCGCTGCTACCACCGATTCTACTATAATGTCTTTATTTTCATTTTTTACTTACATCGGTGCCGGGTGAATCATGAAATATATTAAGGCGTCATTGCATTCTGTGTTTTAACATTTCGCTTATTATTCGCCAATAATATATTTGTAACAATTGTAATGATCGTAAGAAAAGTCGTAAGAAAAGCATCTGCGATAATGCTCATGTCTATCAAATAGCAACAGAAGCAACTTCTCAAATGTACACTGCCAGGGCCGAGGTGAATGTTGCAGATTGATGCACCACACATTGTTGTTTCTACATTCTCCTCACTGTTCATTGCAACGCATTGTAAATAATGTGTCTTTTGCATATAAAATTTGTCGATGGTTTATGAGTATTTCTAGATTTGGTCAAAAATCTCTCACGCAGTTAACGACCATTGAGTTTCTACGTATGCTGCATTTCACGCATCGGTGATTTACAGCTGAGCACGTAAGCCGCAGTTCCAAACGTAAAAGTGGACTTTGTTATTGAGTTACAAGTGTAGATTCGTATCCTATCGATATCAACAGTATATGTTAATCTCATCACAGCGACGCAGTCTGTTTTTCGGATAAAAATAGTATTTACACTAGCCTGAGAAGACAGCGAAAACATTACTGCTGCGCGTCGGCCGTTGTTATGTATTTCCCTCTCGGTTGGCCAAGAACACTTTATCAATGCGATGGCGGCTCTCCGATAAAATATGTGGCGTGCAATCGATATCGTATGCTGTTCGCGGTCCTGACCGACGAAGTCATAAGCGTATGGCATTGCAAGGTAAGTTCTACATTTCTCGTCTATTCCGTGGTCTAAATCAATTGGAGACAGTTCTGTATGTAATTTAATAATATACCTCAAATCCCCCGATTGAAATTAACCAGAATATGTTCTGCTGACACTCGCCAGGGGTAATCGTCACACACAATATATTATTCAATTGTATAATGTAGTTCTGTACCTTCAATAGTATCTTGTTTTGTATTTGTGTCCTTTATTGAAATTTAGTTATATAGCCTAATCCAAATTGTTGATAGAAACGACTTTTGTGTAATATGCTCCTGGCCTGTATGGCTCGGCTTCACTGAGTCTGTTATATCAGCCTATGCTTGTCTGTATACCATGTTTTGCAGAATTGCATTTTTGTAATGCATGTTATCGATCGGCACAGTTGACAAATCAACATTCTCTCTTTCTCTCTCTTGTAGCCATGTGTGGAGATTCTGAGGTATGAAAGAGGAAAGAAGTCCATTGCAGAGACTGGTCCAAACGCTGTGACAGAATGGAGACATGACAGCAGTATGCTGGCTGTTGCGGTTGGTATCTTCAATGCTTCAAATATGATTCTCATTCTGTGTTTACTGCGTAATTCTAAGTACTATATAAACCCTTGGTAAGACCCTATCAGAGCTGGAAACATTAAAATTTTCAGCTTTTCCAAATTACATTGGAATTACTGAATTCCCAAAAACGCTGAAATTGAATTCAATTCCGAATCACAAAGAAATGCAACTAAAATAAACTTCAGTTCATATCAAAGCAGAGTGGATTCTCGTAAGCCTGAGAATGACAAGTGTCTGTAACTCCAAAGTTGGCTCGTTTTTGTACTGCACAGTTCTTTTGCAACATTTTTAGGAAAAGCAAAAATTAGATTAGAATTAAAATCTCGATCATAGCGACACTTCTAAAATTAGATTATAATTAGATCCTGACGATGCAACACAATTTTTTATTTGGTTACCCATCAATGACTATATCCCTTGATGGCGCAACTGTATATTTCAATATGTTTTTCAGACCACAGCCGGATACCTCTTGATATACCAGTTGGAGCAAGACGTGAAAGCTGAGAAGGGCGTCACTCTGTACGAATACCAGCAAAATAAGACCCCGCAAGGCGAAAACAACGACGGCGTCCCAGCGCTTCGTTTGTGTTTGAAAACGACTATAGAATATGCAGCCCCGGTAGTCAGGTATTACCGTTTGTGTGATATTGATCAGTTGTTTCTTTGAAATACTTGACGTATCCAATTTTGTTCAGCCTCTCTTGCGTCAGCGATGAGTTATTGATCGCCACCAGCAACGGCGAGTTGGAATTAATCCCGTGGTACGGACCGTTTGAGAAGAGAAAATTGATGAACGTTCAAGATATGACGTTTTCTGTTGATCTGCACAGTGCCGGTAGGATTGTTTAGGAGAATGCACGATAAAGATAGAGTTCTATACATTTGATTATCATCAGCCACACCAACTGGAAACTGGCCGATTCAAGTAATTTACTGGTTGTTTATAAAAAAGATAAAAATATTTATGTTTAGGTCTGGGCTGAATGGTATAGCCTAGCCGAGTGATAGTATAAGGATAGATTGTCATTTCCACTCGCGTTTGGAGCTTTGTACCTAATGTTTCGTGTGCTGCGTTACAACCAATCGAGGTTTACAGCTTTCCGTAGCGTATGGTTACCATATTTTGGAAATCTGAAAAGAGGACACTTTTTCAAAATTTTCGGACTTGCAAAACCGAAGGCAAATCCGGAAAAAATGATGAATTTTTTACACGTCATGGACGGTTGACTAAAAAAAAAGAGGTCAACTCTCTCGCTCAGCGCCCAAAATACAGTTTTTCTTTCACATTTTCAGTGAAAAAAAGGTCAGCTTTCCGGCCCAAATCCCGAAGTATCGCTTTTTCCTTTCACGTTGGTTGACTAAATAAAAAAAGAGGTCAACTTTCCGGCCCAGCTCCAGAAATCACCGCCTGAGCGTTACTTCAGTGCTGATTTACTGTATCTCATTCGAATTTTGCCCAATATTTAAGCAAAATTCTCAAAAAAGAGGCCATTTGGGCGTCCTCCGAGGACACTTTCAACAAAGTCGAAAAAGTGGACAAATCCTCTTAAAAGAGGACGTATGGTAACCCTACTGTAGTGGAAATCAGTATCAAAGCTGCAATTCTTCTTTATGAATGAAATGTTATTGGCAAGGAGCATATAATTTCAGTACTCGAAAAAATCTACTAGACTCAATCTTTACAATTAATACTAGATTCAGATTCGAGTAGCCTAATAGATTCATTTGTGCCCTGCGCTACTCAGAACTGATAAATATTTAGAAATTAACAAATGTCTAGTTTTCCTTGAATTTCTCTGCATTTGCAGGGTCTGCGATTCGTACAAAGCACCCGGTCTACATCGTGCAGCTGATTTACAGCCCTTGCCTGGAAGGATTTACGGCCGTTCTGAGCGACGGCCGGGCCGCATTGATATTCATCACCAAGTCTAGCGACGAGAAGAGCAGGTCTTACGTATGGAAAGCCCACGGTATTTGGGCCAACGGCCTGTCGAAAGCGGTGTGCAGCGCGGTCAATAATCGGTACAGGCTGATGGCGTTTGGAACGTGGAGGTGTGTTCTCATTGCTGTGATGACTTTTGTTAGATAGAGAGTGTGGACTAGAGTGGATGGGAGTGTGGTGAATTTTCAATACCATAATAAGGGTTCCCAACGTGTGGGCCATGAAAAAATTTGTAAAATAATATTTAAAAAAAATTTATCATCTCTCTGTCCACTCTACTATAATTGTATCCACCAGTTTTTTTATTAAGCTACCAATTATAAAAAAATTTCGAAGGCTTGAGTTTTTTTTTTTCAAAGGTTGACACAGTGTAATGAAAGGTTGGGAACCCCTGCTTTAAATGTTGCATTATAACTGGACCGGGGTCTTGAACAATTGTATAATTCTTCCGGTCTAATTGAACTAATTAAAACCAAATACCGATAATCTGATTCTAATCTAATTTGTAAAATGTTTCTATGCTTTTATTTCAATTGTAATTAATTTCTCGTTGTCTTGAAATGCTTCGGGAGAGCTGTCTAGTGCAAAACGAACTAAGCTTGGTGTGCAGACAATTGCCATTCCCGTCCTTGTGAAAATCAACTCTGGTTTGATATGAACTGATTAGGAATTTTGTTGTCTTTTTCTCTCTCATTTGAAATTGAAGTCAATTTCCTAGTTTTTTTATGTCATTCAGACTAACTCTGATCTAAGTTGGAAAAGCAGCAAATTTTCTCGCCCAATTGCTGCGTCCGAAGCATCACGAAAGCAGAGTTGTGAAAAAATTGGTTTATCTTGACTAGGGGGAATTTTTTATTGACCTAAAAACAGAAGATTTTGATCTAAAAAATCCAAGTTTTGACCTTAAAAAACTTAATTTGACCAAATTTTGACCTAACGTATGCAAATTAGGTGTTTTCCCACATAATGTTAGAATTGTACTACATATCTTCATTTTTGGTTCGAACTGTCTGACATTGCGAACTAGTTTGGCCTGAAAAACTTTTTTGACTCAAAAACTGACAAATCTTTACATGAAAAAACTTTATTTTAGGGAAATCTGGCCTTGTGAAGAATTACAGTAGTTACATCACGTATTATGGAAGAAATAATTAAAATTTTCTGCAGTACAGCGAAAGATACTTTCCTACATTCTCGGATAGAATGTGTCTGTCCTTACTACTAAGTAGCTTGCCAAGAATGGAGAAAGAACGTTCAACATCAGCAGTTGTTGGCTGAGAACACTGAGGTTGTGTATACACTGCTGGTGACAAACCGTGTTGCTTCATTCTGAGAATCGTGTCTACGTCACAATTTTTCATCATGCGCTTCTTGATATAAGAACCATGCAATGCTCACGCAGTCTTGCTTCAGTTGGGATATTGTGGTACGTTGAGGATAACACCATGTCAACCTATTTGTTTCATTTGAACGTTCGGGCTTCATAATGAGCAGACAATGGGTCGTCTACAACGGTAGGCCTATAAAGTAGGCTACTAGCTGTAAAATGTCAAATGATAAGTTCACCAACTGTGCAAAATCTACATTACAAACAAAATGCAGGTTGCAAAAATTTTGACTTTTTTACTAATTTGTACATTTTTTGACCTAACCATACAATTTGAACAAAATTTTGACTTTTTTGACATGTAAAAAAAATCGCCCTAATCATGAGTTAAACGCGAAAGAAAACAGTGAACATGATGACTTGGACTCGGAATTAAGTCTTAACACTGTGGCTCGGACTTGACTCGGTTGTAAGTTGAAAATGACTCGACTTGACTCGAGTCAAAACAATAGAAGTGAGATTGACTTGTGACTTGGTCACAACCCTGTTGTATCCCACAAAATTCTTATCTAATGGCCCTTTAGATTTACAAATGTATATCACTAACCAGTAATCAGCTTGAGGAATTCGTAATCTAAAGAAGAGATGGGAAAATGCTTGAGTGATGGTTTGTTTTGTAGAGGAAGCTGCGAAGTGTATACCATGGACGATATGCAAGGATGCCTGCAACCCTCCCATCAAATGATGCTGTCGTCCAAGTACTATCCCGATGTCTACAAGAATACAGGTACAATGTAATACGTGCATGGTTACTGGACATTGCTGTTCATTGCTGAATAATAGCGTTGTCCCGAAATAATATAAATTCTATTGGCTATTCATTAAAATTGTTAGGTTGGCTAAAACATGCTGCACACCAAATTTGATTCGATTCCGAGTTGTATAAGCGAAGCTATTAGAGTTGGATATTCGTTTTTTTAAATGAAAGTTTTCTTTTCCCATTTTACAGGTAACCCCATGAAATTGTTAACGTTGCCTAAAATGTCGATGTATGGCAAATTTGATTCCAATGCAACCCGTTGAAGCAAAGCTATTAGAGTTCAAAATTTTTGATTTGAAAAAGTAGTATTTGCAGTGGGAAATTCTTTGCTTAATTATTTATTATATTATAACTACCCACCGTTAAAAATATCATGTCAAATGGAAAATTTTGAACGCAAATCCAGGTCGGAACTGAGCTAAATTTGGCTGGAATCGTTTTTTTACCGAATAGCCATAAAAATTTGAAGAAAAAACTTACTGTATAAGTTCTATAATGTGTACTTCTGACTCTTTCCAGGCTCCGTGCTCGATTTGCAATGGACTCCAGACGGCTGCGCGCTTGCCATGTCTTGGAATCACGGCGGATTCGCTATTTGGAGCGTTTACGGGTCGTGCTTGTATTGCACGCTCAGTGCGGACCACTCTTTCACCACCGATGGCGTCAGGAAACAGCAGTCGTTGTTTTATTCTATGGTGAATACGAATTGGAATTATGGCAGGGTAGTGGGTACAGGATTCGAGTGCTCGAATTTGAACGCATTTGAATTTGATACATGATGGAATTATTAGCTCCAAATTTAATTAATCGCTAGACCCCTTAATTCTAATGATTCGAGTCAAGTGGTTAGGCATGATTTTACTGAGATTTTAAGCTCCTTGTCACCAATAGTTAGTTTATCAACTAGAATGATAGTTTGTATGCTATTTTCCACTATGGCAGGCTTTGAAACCTTGAAACATGTAGTACATAGCAATGTACATTAGTAAAAATGACACAGCTTTGTCAGAAATTTTGTATTTTAAATATTAGCCTAGTATTTACGATGGCTAGTTCCATTTCCCACCAAAATTTTTAACCAAAATTTATGACTCTAATAACCAAGTTTGGTGTGCAACGCTTTTTTAGCCAACCTGACAATCCTATCACGTAGGCAGTAAAATTTGAAGAAAAAGGTTAATTTTGTAAAATCCTAAACAATCACGCTTTTAATTTTCAGTGTTGGGGTGCAGAAGGCTATCAGCTGTGGCTGATCCAAGAAACGAAGAAGCTCGATCAATTGAGCAGAGACGCTTCAAGCGAATCAGTCGATCGCGCCGCGGAACCCTTTGTAAAAAGCGACTCGGCTGACTCGGCGGGTCAAGGTTCGTCCTCGAGCGACGAGGCTTTTTCCCCAAAACCTGCCCCTTCTGGAAATCAAGAGAGTAATTTAACGGAAAGGGAGTTTGTTCAAGTTGAATTTGCGAAAAGTGCGCTCACCATGAACCCGTGCTCGGTGAGTCTTTTCTTTGTCTGGTCAGTAACCAGACTAGTTCTAGTTCTAGTTCCTGATTTTCAAAAGCGAATTGTTGTAGTTCTAGTTGCATAGTTGACACATGAGAGTAGTTTTAGTAGTATTTAGGAATCCCGAAGTATGACAGAATCCATTTCTAGTTGTGTATAATAAAAAGCGGGTAGTTCTAGTTCTAGTTGCAGAGTTGACAAGTGTGTAGTTCTATTGTTAGTTGTGAATTTTGAAATATGAGCAGTTCTACTTCTAGTTGTCTATAATAAAAAGCGTGTAGTTCTAGTTCTAGTTGCAGAGTTGACAAGTGAGTCGTTCTAGTGTTATTTGTGAATTTTGAGATATAAGTAGCTCCATTTCTAGCTGTGTATTTTAAAAAGCATGTAGTTCTATTGTTAGTTGTGAATTTTGAAATATGAGCAGTTCTACTTCTAGTTGTGTATAATAAAAAGCGTGTAGTTCTACTTCTAGTTGCAGAGTTGACAAGTGAATAGTTCTATTGTGAGTTGTGAATTTTGAAATATGAGAAATTTCATTTGTAGTTATGTATAATGAAAAGCGTGTACGGTAGTTCTAGTTCTAGTTGCAGAGTTGACAAGTGAGTAGTTCTAGTGTTATTTGTTGATTTTGAGATACAAGTAGCTCAATTCTAGTTGTCTATAATAAAAAGCGTGTAGTTCTAGTTCTAGTTGCATATTTTTGAAGGTCGTTCAAGTTGTAGATGCGAGTTTTGAAAAGGAGTAGTTCTAGTTCATATTATAATCGCTTGTACAAGTCTAACCACGCGTACTTCTGGCAGGGCAACCAGTCTCACGTGATCATCCAAGCGGAGGACCGCGTTTACGTCAGTTTCGGGGAAAACCGCTACACCAGTCTCATTTCCAGCACCTTTTACGATGAGAAAAAGAAGAAATACATGTCAAAGACTTATATCGAGCCGGGTTCTCCCGGGAGAAGCTTCGAAAGCATCGTCGGAAATAAGCAATGGTCCGTCGTTCAACTGCCTACCAATTATCTGACTGGAAACTGGCCAATTCGGGTCAGTAATCGTTGCGTATAAAGAAGAGTTTTTTTCATTGCCCAAATCAATTTTGATTTTTGACCATTGACCATTCAGTTCTCTTCGATCGACAAAACCGGCAAGCTCTTGGTGGTGGCCGGGAACTTTGGCATGGCGCACTTCTCGTTTCTGTCCAGAAAATGGAAGCTTTTCGGCAACATCATGCAAGAGAAAGACATGGTGGTCACCGGCGGTCTGACCTGGTGGGACGGGCTTATCATCGTGGCGTGTTACAACTTGGTCGAAAATCAAGACGAGATCAGAATCTATCCGCATAACACAAATTTAGATAATGTGTTCTCTTGCGTCAAAAGAGTGCAATCTCAGGTCAGTGTGAGATAATTCTAGCTGTTTTTTGGGGTTTTCTTTTTGATTCGGAATTTGATTCAAGTTTCTTTTCAAGTCTTTGCAAATTCAGTAATTCTAATTCAAACCTAATTTGGAAAAAAATGCAGCTATCATCCTAATCTTTGCTGCTACAATTCTAATCTAAGTTGGAAGAACTGTGTAGTTATAATTATTGTGCCTATAAGATTGAACTCTAATTCGATGTGAACCCAATTTTTGTGACTTCAGATCTAGCCTCGTTTGGAAAAAATGCAGGTATCTTTATAATTGTAATCTAGTTGTCGAAGTCTGGCGTCATGTGGCAATGTAACGATTTTCAATTCCGCTTTACGATAATATATATTTAGATCCTACTCATCAACGTTTATCTTGACCTGGTGATCACATTCGACGCTACTTGCCACGTCAAGATCTATCGACTGCGCAAAGAAGATCGGATGTAAGTATTCCGTTATTTGTGGTGACTTGCAGAGCTTGTCAACGTTATGAGCCTTAGTAGCCTATTGGTGTGGAAGTAGAAGTAATGTCGAAGAGTAACATACAGGGTTGTAATGACTCGAGTCGCAATTTTTTTGGTGTCTCGACTTGACTCGAGACATTATTTCAAAGACGTGAAATGACTAGACTCGAGTCAATTTTGGTATTGAGCCCAAGTAAAAATTTTACATTTATTTCTACTCAATCGCAAGTAGAAGCTGATTTGAGGAGTCGTGCTCCATGCTCATTTCTCTATATTTCAGGGAACATCCGAACGTGTCGCTGACGTTGGTGCGTGATATATCGATGCAGCGCTACGTACCTTATCCCTCGTTGGTGGTTTCTGTGATGATGGCTTCGTTGCATATGGAGAGTTCTGGTCGAAAACACTCTACCTCAACGCAGCACGAGACAGAAGTTCTCATCATCAACGTAGCAGGTATATAGTCGCTAACGAATCGAGTTGATATGCTGGCAGCCCCATGACAGTGTCAAGTTTTATAAAAAGAACTATACATAGAAAATTTTGCTCAATTCCAACTGGCAGAAGTGAAGTTGTTGGTGTTCAAAATTTTTGATTTGAAATAATAGGATTTACGGTGGATGGCTCAATAAATTGAAGAATTTCCTACCGTAAACACTATTCTAAAATTCTGTACTCCAACCTCAGTGTGTATACAGTTGAATCCGCTTAATCCTGACACTAGATACTCCATCCACCGTTTTATTTGGCTAAAATGATCGGGAATGAAATAATATGGTGAAAACAATGACGATCCGTGCAGTAACCATCGACAGTGGATTTGTACAAGGCGTGCCAGCTTCATAGTCTCTTTTAATTGGTTACAATTGCGTCCATCTTTTACAGCAGAATGTTACAGAACAGCCTAAATGCTGTTTCGTGGTGCACTTAATACTGCTTTAGTACTGTATCTTATGTGTGCATGTTTCTTACGCTGTTATATAGAACACAGTATTTTTTGAAGTTTTGGTATTGAAATACTGCGCGATACAGCTAACCCGAAGTATTAACTCTTGTGTGTTGTATGTGGCAGTGCCCATATCCAAATATGCAAATCGAAACAGTATTTTTAATGACCAAATTTATATGTCCTTTGCGACTAAGTCTTGTTATTGTTTTTCCAACCATGGGTGCTTTAAATGCTATGCTTGGCGAGTGTTTATTATGTTGACTCCATAAGTCGTAATTAATAATTGAATCCGCGTGTTGAACTACGACTTGTTTTATTCAGGGAGATTGCTTCTGTTGCAACACAATCAAACCGAGGGTGCAAAACCGGGCGCTCGCGGAAAAGAATTGAATTTCGGCGCCCCCATCGTCCTTGCCTCGCAAGTTGAAAATCTGTGGGCGTCGGAGTACAAAAGCAGGTGATTGAAAGCGTTTCCGCACCTGGGGCCGGGTGAAATCCAGTAGCGGTACCCGAGTTATTAGACTTCGAATGGCTAAATTCGTGGTTCAGTTCACACCAAATCAAAGCCGATTCTCACATGCACAAGAATAGCAAATGTCTGCCGTGCTCCAAGCCTGGCACGTTTCGCATGATACAGTTCTCCTGTAGAATTTTCTGGATAAATATAATTATAACCTAAATGAGTGCATAGTCTCCAGAATTACATTGGAATTAGATTACCAGCATTAGTCAACCAGGGCTAGTTTTTGCAACTTTCTTTTACAGCTTCTAGCAGCTTTCTAAATACTCAGAAGTTATGTAGTATGGTGTTTTGAGCTGTTTGGAGGATTCTCATGTCGCAGATTTTTGCACCTTTTCTCAGTTATTTTCATGCAGCTTTCAGCAAGTTATTTCGATTTTTCATTCAACATACTTTTTACTGCAAATATTTGGCACTATATGTAAATAGATCGCTCCATTATTTCACTGTCGTTTGAATTTGAGGTCCTTTCCGATTTGACGCACATATTCGGTCTAGACTGCCGAAAATTATATTTTCAACGGGTTATTGTTTTCAGCTCATTGATTCTGTTGAAGTCGCCAACACTGAGTTGTGCTACAGTTCCTTGTACACGGGCTGATTGGAGCGTATCATACCCAAATAATTTCAAAGAACTTGTCCATAAATGCAACTTTTTAGTGCAAATTTTGTGAAAAATAAATGCAACTTTCCACGGATTTGTCTGCAACAAAAACTTTCCCTACTAATAACACATGCTAGGATCACCCAGTTGTCCAAGTCTGCCTACGGTATGCGATACAAATGCCAATTTAAATCCCTCTGTCTCACTCGCAGTCAAAAAGTTCACCTGACCGACGCGCTGTGGCTTTGCTGCGGTTCCGAGGGTCTGCGCGTTTGGATTCCGCTCTTCCCAGCCCTGAGACGGTCTCGATCCGGCGACATTGGAGATCACGACATGCAAGCTCTGCTCTCCAAACGTATCACTCTCGTGTTGGACATGGACTCGTGTTATCCTCTTACCGTGCTGTTTGAGAACGCAGTTGTTATCGGTGTGAAAAGTGAAACTGTAAGTAGAAATGTTGAATCTGTTTTGGGCTTTTTCGATTTACCCACTAAAACAGCAAAGCATTACCTAAACACGCATATTTGTGCAAACTAGTTAGTTGTCGGTCAATTAACTACCGATTTTTTGACTCGTTCTAGTTCGAATTGTGTATTTAGGAAAGTAAGTAGTTCTAGTTCTAATTGCCCATTTTAAAAGTGATCCGTGTCTAATTCTAGTTCTCGTTGCGTAATTTTAAACTGCAGTTATTTGTACAAGGCTGAGAACAGGCAACGGCCATGAATTCTGCCATTGCCGAACATTTATTGGGCAATTCTATTCCAATCATTATATTGATATTGAAATAGACGCGAATGGACATATTAGTTCTGTACCCCTGAGATTCTCTTAAAACAGCAAACTTTTCAGTCATACAGCTTGCCCGGCGCAAAGCAAGAAGGAGACTTGGTGGAGTATCGTTTTCAATTTTCAACCCCGGAGCGAACTTGCGAGATCTACCTACACCAGGTTCAGATTGATTTCGTTTTCTCGTTCATTTCTTTGCTCTTTCTTCGTTATAATTGGGATAAATTGATAGATTCTAGCACCCGTCTGATTTACTGATTCCTAATTAGTAGGGTAAGTTTTTGTCGCAGCCAAACCCATGGAAAGTTGTACTTACTTTTCACAAAGTTGCATTTAATTTTCACAAAAGTTGCACTAAAAAGTTGCGTTTATGGTCAAGTTCCTTGCAATTATTAGAGTATGTAATACTTGACCAAGGCACTGTAGCAAAACTCAATGTTGGCGACTTCAACAAAATCAATAGCCTAAAAAAATTGACCCAGTAAAAATATAATTTTTGGCGGCCTAGCCCGAATGCACGTCAAATCAGAAAGGAACTCAAATTTAACGACAGTGAAATAATCTAGCGATCTATTTACAGACAGTGTCAAATATTTCTTTTAAAAAGTTAGTTGCATAAAAAATCGAAAACCTGCGAAAAGTGACGTGAAAAATTGAAACGAGCTGCAATAAGTGGCATGAAAAATTATGACTTGCAAAAATTTGCATGAAAAAAATGAAAAAAAGTTGCAACAGAAGATTTCTCGAAACAGCTCAAAACACCATACTGCATAACTTCTGAGTATTTAGGAAGCTGTCGGAACTTTTAAATAAAAATTGCAAAATTTGCACTAATTTGCCTTAGTATTAACAAATTTTTTGGCATTACACCATCCTGATTAATATTCGTTACTTATTTTCCAGATTCTCCGTCAGTTACTGCGACGCAATCTGGGATATCACGCGCTGCAAGTAGCGTTGTCCTGCAGGTCGTTATCGTATTTTCCTCACGTACTGGAACTGATGTTACACAAGGTCGATTTTCGTTTGTTCTGAGTAGGGCTGATCAAAACCGAAGTTCGAGAC
>ATSW01016867.1:0-14203 GCA_000444245.1 Botryllus schlosseri
GCTCAGTAGACTCCTGCCCAACTTTGATGTGAATCCGAGAAATAACTTTTAGCAAATATCATGAATTCTAATAGCGCGATACATCTATCTTTTCCGAAAACGCGCTGCCGACAGCTTAAGCAGCCTTCAATGACTGGACATAAAAGAATCGCCGATCAAAATAATCTGGCGATTAGACGGTTGAATTACTGATGTGCCATTATTTTCAATTTTCGACTATATGCCGAAATTTCGTGATGGTCTTTGTGGCAGAGGCGTCGACGTTTGAAATTCACCCACGTGAATTATCCTGTCCCGTTGAACTTTTACACTAGACTGGTAAATGTCGTTAAAATTTACAGGCAACAGACATTTTCTATTTACGAGAATTTACTCAATTTATGCCGCTACCTAATGAACCAATCATACTAATTTCCATATTTGAATTAGGAAACAACGTATAAAACGGGAACGAAACAACAGCAGCTATATGCTCAACCTTATCTTCATTATACGAAGTTCGTACGTTCAAAATGTTTCAGCAAGATCAAACGTAATAGATGCTAGGGGCATTTATGTCAATCTATAGTCCATATAAGGTATACACACTGATGACGTATTGATCAAAATGCGGCACGATGACGTCGGAATCGCAAATTACTTTGTTAGTTTCGGCTGTTCAATCCTGCAATGTCAATACTACGTTCGATAGGGTTTGTCCATAAAATTGAAGTTGGAAATAAATGAAACCAATATATAATAATTTGCTGACTGAAGGTCCAGCGGACTTATCGCCGCAGGAGAAGACCACTAAAAGTAGCCCATATCTGTAGCAATCTCATGATATTGGGGATAAACGGATGTCATCTAATACATAGACTCTGTTGTGTTTGCTCTTTCCTTCATAGAATTTATGCTCTGGTGACAGCAAAATAATCACTATGACATCGTACGATTAAACTATCCTGAACGAGGCCAAAACTGCCAGTCAGGCCATGTGTGATTCAGATACAAACGCAATTTCCGTGAGATATCATCATTTTAATGTTTTAATTATCTTTCTGCGACGTAAGCATACAGTAATTTGTATGTGAACGTCAATGGGAAAACGGTACTGTGTCAATTACATACATCCCAATCTTCTTGTCGGCTGCTGTTAGTTAACTACATTTGTGGAAATTGATATAACAGTAAACATATGCATTATGATTCGACAGCTTGTGCAATGTGTTCAATGAGGAAATTGTTTTAAGTGAAAACGATGTATCGCTTATCAGGTCCGCAAGTTTTGGATTTGCTAGGCCTCGCCATCAGTGAAAGTAAAACCGCGAATTGGGACATAGAGGTCCACGACGCACGAAAAGGTTATAGGTAAGTTATTGTACAAATTGAACGGCTGGAATTACAGGTTGAACCAGAGTAATCGCCGAATATGGAATAATGCCTGCCCGATACCCATAAATAAATTTGTTACTAGGCCTACTGTGTCTAAACATGGCATATTAACGGTGTTTAGATATCAAACGAAAATCGTGTGCCGCAGGTCTATTGGCGTGCTGTTTTGTACACGAGACCCCGTGTACAAATTTCGCTCTCGAAATACAATTATGGTTTTATCACTATCTCAATACCGAGTCTGACATGACCGCATGACACAAGTTGTTGAATTTACCTAATCTGAGACATGGCCTACTACCATGTCTGAGATCATTAAAGTAGTACACATAAATTTGATAAAGAAGCCAATGGGAAATGGCAAACGGAAGACCTGCGTCCACGCCCAACTCCCTATATCATTATTTAGTCACCATCACATAAGCTCAACAGGTCACCCCAAAGTTCAACATTCATAGGTTGCATTAGCTCAAGTCGTTTGACAGAGGCTAGCTGACTCGCATATTGTCTTAAGTATTTCGATGGTTGTGCTGAGCCCACAATATACCATATTTACCCCTACGAAACTCTCGCTCCTCGCGAATATCCCACCCGTAAGTTTGTTTTGTCAACATATCCTGCAATCACGCGCATGACCGAGTAGCTACCGAATTTTAGACGAGTGTCGGTATGTCACAGAGCTGAGTATCGAATTGTTATCGGAAATCAATAGGTCCCACGTTTCTAATGAACTCCAAACCGTATTACAACAGTTAGGATACGAATTAAGCTTGGAATTTGTTTCGCTCCTGATGTCATTTTACGAAATCAATTTCTGATTTCACTTAGTTATGAACGGTCAACGGTTCGAAGAAAGCTACATAGTTTTTATGCACTTAACACTTGACAGCTGAGAGAAATTCAATCAGCCAGTCATTTCGTGTCCAGCTTGTTCGACCAGATTAAGTATATTTACCGAAGATGCTTTTCGCGTTACGTGTTAGCTTGGTGACAAGATTTGATTGGCGATTTCGATTGAAGAACTACTCCATCGTTTTGAAAGGATTATCACAGAATTCCCCCTAGTCTCGAATTTCCGCTTGTTAGCCAGAATCGAAGTCAGAGATTATATAGAGAATTCGCCGGGTCACGCGGCCAATGGCTCAGCGGCACATAAAGACTTGATGCCGACGTTACTTGTCCATTATTTCTTGCCCGACGCCAGTATCTCATTTTATAGAGTAGCTAAATCTTTCGTGACTCGTGATACATGTACCTCGCATGGTCTGCTAAGATTAACGTTCCAAGTCCACGCCATTCACAACAGCACACAGAAAATGCAATGCCAGTAAAATAATAAAGTGTAGCGTACTTTTCAGGAAGGTAAGCCGTCTTGTTTTCCTGTTTGCACACACTCATTCTTGATTAGATTGCTGCCTTTTGTGTCGCCAGTCATTTGCTAACAACAAAGCATTATTACATAACAATGATCCTAGATGACACGGATGAGTAAACAAAATCGTCGTCCGCTACGTGATATTCACGTTGTAAGCCTATTTCCAGGTTTTCTTCATCCAGACACCCAGCTAAGGTGGAGGCGTCGACTTTCTTATCAAGCTGCGTTGTCTTCCCGTCCGAATTTTCTTTTATATTTTCTTTCAAAGCGCCAACGGATACTGTGAATAGCGAATACCTCACCAGCTTCCTAGGACCGGTAAGACATGATTTACGGCGTGTTTGCGCTGCCAAACGCGCTGTTTGGACTGTATATTATTATGTTAAATTGATGGGGAAACCGTATTTGCAGGATCGGGAAACGGTTTTGATGGCTGTAAGATATAAGAGCGATTGGTTATTTTTCGACTACATCGACGACCGCAATACAAAACAAAGCGTCGGCGTACAATCAAGGTTAATCAAAGACGGAAAATGGCACGATCTCATTGTGGCGGTTTCCGACGCCGAAGTATCGTTCATTTGGGATTGCGGAACCACTATCCGCAGGTTTGAGTTTTCATAAATCGACTACTCGGGTAATTGCGTAATTGGTGACAACGGCGAGTCTTGGTATCATCGCCGTTGACACTCTAAAACTGATTTACAGGTAATTCTTCGTCGTACTTCGCAGCAGCTGAGTCCATGATTCAATTTGTAGTAATTAAGTGGACCATGTGTAATCCCCTTCACTATAGACAAAACACGGGTTGACTCCAATCACCCATAATCACGTGACTCCGGTGCGAAAGTTTAACAACTATATTATGTATTCGAATCTTTGTATCTTGAAGCCATTCGTCACCATATCTGGATTCACAAAGTTACAACTTTTTATCAATCAATACATGTGATTACATCTGATGTAAACAGAATCGTACCCAGATAAATTAAGACGAGCTGATGGAATTGGTACAAAATGCCTATTAAAACACGTCTTCATTTCGTTCTCAGTTTGTTTATACTTCCATCTTATAGTGAATATTCCATCTTATAGTGAATAAGCATTTGTAGCAAATAACTCTTGGTCAAACACAATTTTTTCGTTCGACTGTTAGATCGTACATGTCGTTATCTATGGTAATAATAATGAGACAATCTCTATTAATATGGGAGACCCGTATTGATATAGATAAAAAGTATATTTAATCACTATGGAAAGCGTTGTAAAGACAGACTATTATACAATAATTAAAAGATGCGGTAAAAGTTTATAAGAGCGTTTATCGAAGCATACCATCAATCATACGCGTCTGCAGCCAATATTTGCGTTTCGTGTAATCGTAAATGGAGTTATCGTTGTAACTTTCGTATCACAAATGTCCATTTGTCATTTGATACATTAAGTTTGATCAATGCCTCCACCTGTTTTTTCTCAGAACATTAAACGGCCGCTTTCACGATAACCTCAAACTGAAAAGCACTCGATTTTACGTGGCTAGCCGACGGAAAAAACGCGGGAGATTCACGGTGAGTGTGCGGTTAAGTACTTCTTTCTCGGAGGTCAGTCGATTCCTTATTTACAGCCAATTGTAACTGAGTCAGGGACGTATTGGTTGTTATCAAGAATAAAAATATGACGCAACTGATAGCGGAGAGTATTTTTAAAAATAATTGATGCACGTCCTGTTGGTTTCCAATGCGAAAACATCGATGTCGAAAATTCGGAAGCTACAAATCGCATTGATCGTATAACTTTACTGGCAACGCAGATTTCTATTTCCCCGTAATGGACCCATTACGAAAGCCTCGGTATTGGTAGGTAAATCCATTCGAGTTATCTCGCGGCGTGGAAAAGGGCTTCTCACGCCGAATAATCTATCGCAAATCGCCCAGATGTACGTCATTTCGTTAGTATCGCTGTACGCTCGCGCGAAGATAACAAACCACAATCCCCTTCAAAATGAACATCAATTTGTATTGTTGATTATGTTTGCGGAACGCCCCGACAATTTGAATAGATGACTACACCACAATAACATAATGTATAGCAACAAAATATATATTCATGAATTCATATTAAAATTAACCGAACATTTCCAATTCCCTATATATATATTTCAATATGAATATACTATTCAATTGTATATTGAACCTTAATATAATATATCCGAGTGGAAGAGATTTGGCAATAACAATATACTGTCTGTGCTACATTGAAGTTCTGGACTTCTAAAAGTCAACTTCACAACATAATCCTACAACCTACGTGCTGCTCATGTAACAGGGATTGATGCAACAATTGAAATTCGTGGTAGGATCGGACGCCACGTCTCTCCTATGCCATAGTTCCAGACATTATTGGTCAGCGAATAGATACAGCCATTCGGGAACGGGTATGTCTGAAATGTAATTAATAATAATTTCATATGTTTATCAATACTTTGATTTTACTCTGTTAGACGAGGTGACACCGGTACGCGTTGTCGATGATGGGTCTGAAATTGGCACGTGTTCCTTAGAAAGCAAGGGAAACCTGGTCTACCGGTCAAGATCAAACAGATTGGAGGTCTGTCAAGGCTCGCGCTGGGAGAGCATTAGCGCCGGTACGTTTTGAAACTCTTGCACCTGCAGGGATATTAACTATAAGGCGGTTATCACTTACAAGGGCGTTTTTGCTAATGTGAGGGATGAACGCGCTGTACGAACTTTGTCGTTATCGACTTGGCTACATAAACAATGATTACTGACACTTGAGCGGATTCGATATTCCCAGGATCTTCTATTCCATTTATAGGTTTTCGATAATGTAGTCTGGCGATAAATATCGCAGAGCGGGGATAGCTTAATTTCTCGCGAACTATGTATTACGAAGTCTCTTAACGCAAAGACATAACATCCCACCGCAGATAAATACAAGTGGGGGTAAGTACTAAGTACGACAAATTTGAAACACGGATACGCGTAACAGCATAATATATGATATCATAATTTTAACGACCTCGCAATTTTCGACGTGTCGGAAGTTGGGCGCGAGCAAATTTAATGTTCCGCCCGCCCGTTTTGGCGCCAGTGCCGTAATTCTCAGGTACAAAGGTTGGCATTTCGGTGTTTCGTCGCAGCAAATGTCAGGATCAGTCACGAAATGCTATTTGCACCGAATCAATGCATTGTGTGAGACCAGTGTATTGTACGGAAACGTAACATTTTCGGGAATTCCGTCACACAGTGGTATTTGCACACTCTGCGAATGTGGGGCGTAGCCTGACCAAAGTTTGGATCTCCCTAAAAGTAAAAAAATTGAGAATGGCATCATAACCCTGGAAACTCTATGTCGTGTAGCATAGGCTCTACCCAAACATTTGTTAATCCTTAATATATTCGTACGCGGCATTGCTTCAAAAAGTATACATTTGATTCGCATGTTTGTACTGCTCAAGACGCGCTTACAAAATCGTATCATATCACTAAGCTCGCTCGTTATTACTATCTACACAAGAGAGCCGCTAAAGTCAACAATTTCCAGGACCCAATTTCGTTCCGTGCCCACTTACAATGCTAGCATCCGCGCTCCGCAATATTGCGATACCTAGGCGTCTTTCGAGAATACTCCATTCCGTCTTCAAAGCGACCCGACCACCCGACGGTGCCTCTTCACGTTGTCGAGTAGGATATAACCCATCGAGAAACACTAACACTTGTGCAATCAATGTTAATTGTGTATCATACCCCGTAGGATGATATATGCCGATTGAAAACGGCGCGGCGTCTACCTGTATGGATTTCGCGAGAACCGCTAAAAAGTATTTTGATGATTGTGTTTCGTCTCGTCATGCAAGATTCGACTTGACCCTTTGGCCTTTCTTAATTGGTAAAAACAAAGTAGGGGCATGCTTCGACGATGGAGAATTGCACCTCTTTAAGCTACTTAAGGCAGAAAACTTATTTTGATTATGAAATCGCATAGGAGAGCTATAGTCATCAGTGAACCGACCAATTCTTGAAATCAAATTGAACCCGATTTGTACCTACTCAGATATATTGTGCTGCGATGCATAAACAATGGAGCCACGTTACACGATACAGTGTCAATTCCTTTAGATGTACAACTTTTATTGTATAGACGGAGTGGTTTTACAGTGCAAATGTAACAATCGGTTATTTCAAATATTGGAATCGACTCTGCCGCGAAGTCTTATCTTATGCTGTTGTATTGCCGCGCTGATTACTCTGTTGTTTTACGTGTTATTATGGGTTAGGTGACTCGCAAACAGGACTTGTCGTACGTGGGGACACACAGCGTTAATATTTTTGCGTTCGTTAGAATTTTACGCCGCCTATATTTTCAAAACTTGACCTGATGAGCTGTGGGGGGTTATCGGGGTCTATCGTGAAATTTTTGTAATAATGGTGCAAATTCACGAATATTCATGGTGTCGCGGTAAAAACGGGTGACGTAACAATGCCAAGTCGAAAAGGTCATTGTGGTGCTTGGCGCATTTACCCACCACATGGCTGCGCGCCTTGGTAGATCTGAATTTATTGACGAATACGTGAGACAATATGATGCTTACATTCGCGGTGTCGTACTAAGTGTTTTTCATGACTTACGGGTCGGGACAAGATGAATATCCCTATACTGAAGTGTATACACCGCCGAGTATATGATAGGTTTCAAAGGGTAAGGCACCATTGCAAATACATCGTAGTAATGTACGTCCTTGAAACAACGCGTCGCAATGCAGGAGCCGAGAGATTGGATTACATCGAAGACTACACGAATTTGAAGACGAAAAGCAAGACTCTGGATTTCGAACTTTTCCGTCTCCCGGACAAAGGCCTCTTCATGGCGGCCGCCAACCAAGGCCGGGACCGAGACATGAATTCCACCATCTACAAATGGAACGAACACGGATTCGTACCTTATCAAAACCTGACGACAGACATGGCGCAGGATTGGGAATATTTTCGAATCGGAGATGATGTAAGGATCGATTATAGAAATTCTACTATACTGCTGACGAGATTTTTGTCGCGTCTACCGTGTTTGCTACATGTTAGCGCGCTGTGAAGAAGTTTATTCAAGGTTTAAGACGTGGAGCTAAAAGCCGGGGAGACCCGCTTCTGGCGGACAATTTCTTTGGAAGTGATTTGAGTAACGACTTAAATAGCTGTGAGTGTGATCGGAATCACGATATCGAACACGGTTCAGTGTAGTGGATTCAATTTACCCAATTTGGTATCAAACGCGCCGCGCTGATATTACGTTCTATGTCGGTCGGTATGTTCAATTTACGCGGCAGACTGTTGTATTAATGGCGAGGAAATCGGTGTCTCGTAACTCCACAAACGTAAATCTCCCGGCCCACATACATCAAGCTTTGAAAAGTGCTCCCACTGTTGCATATGCTTATATTTTATTGGGGCCTTGAAATTAATTTTTATTTGCCGACTCATAAAGCTGTATTGCGAAAACACCCAAATCAATCTTGGGGATGTAGGGCTATGCAAATACTCTCATCAATTGAGAGTACGTGATATCGCTGGAATTCGCAAGTACAGTGTAGTCGGCACGCAACTAACCAAATTCGATGTGACGTCATATATTAAACATTGTGTAGATGTACTGCTCGGTATGTACGCCCTTTTCGAATAATCGTGTTCGGGGATTTTCTCCCCCTTCTGAAAATTTGAACAGCACAAAGAAATATATTTTGCAGTGGAAGTACACTATTGATGAAATAATCGCTTGCACGATGCACACGAATCTGGAATAGTATGCACATGTCCTAGTTGAGTGCGACTTGGTTTATGTCCTGAATATGGACGTGATAAGCTACTTGAAACCGGTACATACGAAAAAAATGTATATAAGTGTTGTCTAACTATGAAACTAGCGCACATTCGCATAATATGCACCCTATGGCATGTCACCAGTAAACGCGGGATACCTTAAAACCTTGGGTTCTTGAAAGTGAATTTAAAAAGTCTGACATTAGCTACTTTGATACCACAGCTACGAAATATATATTCAGGATAGTGCAGACTTGGACAACTAGAAATTTTTTATCTTTTTCAAATTAGATTCGAATTAGAATTACATCTGCACAGTTTTTGTTCAAGTTAGATTAGAATCAGAAGTGTAGTTTAACAGTTGTTTTCCAAATTAGATTAGAATTTGAATTACTGAATCAGAGTTCATTATCAAATGCCTACAGTTTACAGCAAGATGGGCTCGTTTCGCACTATATTCAGTTCTGTAGCATTTTCAGGAAAACCAGATATTTGATTAGTATTAAAATTGGAGTATAGAAATATTTCACAAATTAGGTTGGAATTAAATTACCGGTGTTCCGCACTTATTAGCCTAATTAGACTATGCGATGTCACCCGATAAACCGATGCCGATGTCGTATGGTCCAGTATTTACAGTGCCCCTCAAGCAACTCGCTGTTTTAGGCTTCTTTTATTTCATGCGAGTGTGGCAGTGATTTCGCCGTGAATCACGATTAATCTTAAGCACCACCGACTAATTCGCCTTTAATCCCGTGAAGTGACATGTCGATAAGTCAAGATCAAATACCAAATACATACCCTTTACTCCACGAATAAACCTATATTATTTAGCTGATATACAGAGTTATTTTGAATTCTCGACTACTTGTTGACGACTAATATCAATATATTATTCACTCGCACATTGAAGTTCCGTACTGAGAGTCTCTATGAATAAACTTGTATTCTTCTGGCAGCATTTCCTGGCGTGCGCGAACCAAGGCGCCGACGAACGCTCCCCGCACGCGACCAGCACTGTGTACCGGTGGAGCGAGGCGAAACGGAAGTTCGTCCCTCACCAGTATTTCTTGTCCAGCGCCGCGCAGAGCTTTGAGAGCTTCACCATCAACGGGAAACACTACCTGGCCATGGCCAACTACGGCGAGACGGAAATAGCCGACGTCGGCGCAGGTTGGTGCGATCTAGAACTTTGTTATGACACTTGTCGGTACGCCCGAGTGATTCGGTTATTACACTTGTGGTATCTAATATTATGACGTCACAAAAATATGTTTTGAGGATGGGAAAAGTTCATATATGCACGCCTGGCGTATTATTACTGCAATACACAATCCCGTGAAATTTCGTTTCTTAAGGTCGGAACCATTCTTAGATTATTATGAAGACTGTATGGAGGGGTTACCACATGTCCTCTTTCAAGAGGATCTGTCCTCTTTTCTCAAGATATTGAAAGTGTGCTCGGAGGACGCCCAAATGTCCTCTTCTCTCGGAATTTGTCCTCTTTTTCTAGAAAAAGTGTTACAACACGAGCAAAAATTGGACTATGACAACTGCACGCCAGGATTGGCTATAAAAAAAAACCACTACGGCTATTTCGGGAGCCAGATCGAAAAAATACCCCCTTTTTTAGAAATCACCCGTTTTCTCATCCTGTATCCTATAGCTTTCAAAGTGATTGAAAATTTTCCTCGTTTTCTGATCTCAAAATATGGTAACCCTATACTATATGGTCGCCAACCAGCGTATATAGCGGACCTCGTCTATTTGATAATTCATTTTTTCTTATTGCTCAATTCTAGAATTTATATTTACATTGTTATTGACGGTTCTTCCTGACGAGAGTCACTCGAAAAGCTTTGAAGAGTGTTAAGGAGTAAAGAAATATTTTGCGATGAACATAGAATGACTGAATTCGCGAAAACTTGGAATCCAAACTTGAATCAAGTCCGAGAATGTCAAATGTACGTAAACTGCGCTCTCCTGTGGCATTTTCAAGAAAACCAGAAACTAGATTAGTATTAGAATTAGAGCAAAGAAACATTTGAGAAATTAGATTATAATTAGATTATCGGCGTTTCGCTCTAATTGGCACAGCTAGAACTGTCTTGGTTTTCCAAGTCTGGTTACAATGTTATCTTGCGACCTCGGACGACCAAGTCCATCGCTGTGTTTTGGCGGCAATCCGTATGGGTACGATTTCATCCCAGCGCATGTACCTTTGTAGTATACCATCTCGGATGTCCGCGCGACCTCACAAAAATCTAGATTCCGCACCGTGAGACTCGGGGTTCGCTTTGACTCACGATCGGACTTGTTGACCCGTCAAGATAAAATGAATGTCTTACAGATGTCTGAAGGCGGCGCGAGCAGCAGCGAGCAAATAGATTAGGCTCCAGTCACACAACGTAGCACAATGGAATGGTGCTTTGTCGCCGCGAGAGGAGAGGATGGGAATCTTTTTATATAAGGCGCGCGATTTATCAGTTACGTTGCGTTGCCGCGCAGAATTAGATTCTACGGGTTTAGTCATTAAAATTTATGTATCACGCCTCGAATTGGGAGAGCTTCTCGGAGGTACGGAACTTCAAAATAAAATTGAAGAGTATATTCAAATTGAAATAAACCCGAATATTTTCGTCTGACACTCGCCAGGGGTAATCGTCAGCAACTAGTGGAGAATTGGAAAGCACATTGTATATCAACAAGTGTATCACATAATATGACGTCACCAGCATGAAATTTGAGAGCATTCAGCGTACTATTTCTAGATGGTGCACGAACTCCTTTTGTTGCCTTCGCTGGTGTATTTTGATAAAATTCGACTCCAAGGCACACAAATGAAAGTGTGAAATGCCGCTCCCAACGGCGCGAAATCTTTCGTCTCGCTAACGAGTATCAGCCGAAAATATTTGGGTTCAATTCAATATGAATATGCCTCGAATTAGGTGGCGCTTCACGGTAATATTCATCTGTTTTACGCGCCAATTCAACTGTACGCACCATGCGATACATATCAAAGCCTATATAATAGTTCTACCTCTGCAGTATGCATCTTTGCGTAATATACTTTAATATTATCTCCATGTCCTTAGGCTAAACCAGGATGAAAATTTATAAGGGCTGAATCGTTTACAATTGCGTGACGTAAAGCCTCGATCGTGACGTAGAGAGTACCGATGACGCAGTGAACAAATCGAAAATTTGGAGGGGGCAAAGGTGGCTTGTCGATTGTATACTCTATAATTTATTTGTTGATTTTCTCAGGCTGCATATTCAAATATTACTAATTACGAGATGCGCATATTCTTCAGTATGTTTTATTAACCTAATTATGATCCAAATGGTAGATGCCCCGCTGTGGGATTGGATCCGCCGAGAACGCTCGCGAGGCCAGACTTCCAGCCAGTTAATTGTGTTTCAATGTAATATTATGTCGTGTCCGATAGATGTCAAAACGATCAGTTATTCAAAATAAATATTGGAGTAATCCTAGAACAATGGCTAAGCGGCAAATGCGACTTCCATCGTATTAGAAGCAGCTGTGGCCAAACATCCGCCAATCCTTATTTGTTGCCCGTCCTCATAATATATCCAGGTCGACGACATTCGGTTTCAGCTGTTACGACTGTGAAATGTTATTGCGAGAGTAATTGTGGTACTGCAACTCGGAATTAATTGGGAAATCAGAAGTCACACTGATGGTCGTATTTGCACTCAAAACGCATTATGGAATATGAATTGATACCTTTGAAGTAGATACGCCATCTCCACGCCATACACCATTCCATTTATTAGGGTTTGATACAACAGCGAGTGGTCATGAACGCCCCCGCTATTTATAGCGTTGATTTTAATTTGGATTGCCCTCTGACCTCAGATACTTCACGCGTGACTTGTTTTTCAGTTTGAAATCTCGGATTGGGTTAATACTTCGAAATCCAAAACTTTTCCCTGCAATGCCCGCTTGGGGCATCAAACGTAGCTCGTAAATTCCGTCTCGACATTACCGGAATATATTAATCTTGAGATCACGGAGACGCTGTTCAAGCGCGATGTAAATATTCCCGCGTGAGAAAATAAAAACAATTTTGTCGATAATTTCCCGCTTCGAAATCCTGGATTATTTCTAATCTCGAAAGTGCAATGTGCTCGACATGGTATTTACGGGGAGACCTACATCGATTTTAGACGGCGTACAACGTTAGAATTCTTGAAATCCGAAGTATGTGCGGGCTTCTCTGTCGCTGTGCGTGTGCGGCCTTCAATTAGCAACGAGATTTACACTTCGTTAACAAATATAGTGAACTATCCCCGTGACCTCGCACGTTACGCCACTATTGCTACAAAATACATTGCTTGCCTTTGGCTGGATTTTATGCTTAGCTACAATGTACAATTTTGTTTCCAATTCTCTGCTAGGTGCTGACGATTGATTACCCCTGACGAGTGTCAGCTGAAAACAGGTTTATTTTAATATCATTACGTTACTCAATTGTATATTGACGGTCTGCACCTCCGATAGTATATCTGCATGTTTAGCTGTTAAATTAGCCACGGCGTTTGCTCCGTTACTCTGGCTTGTGTTTACGATAGCTTGTTTGATTGTAGAAGGCAAATTTAGCTTTTACTTGTGATGTTTGCTGTTATTTTTCGTACTTAATTCACACCTACTTGAGTTTCTGTCTTGATTTGGATTACTCGCTTGCTATGCATTAGCCCTTAAAGCCAGACATAAACATTAAACAAGAATGTTATTGGAGCAAGCCATTTGGGGTACAGAACTGGAGAATTACACGGTGTAATATGTTAATATTGAAACATATTGTCACAGCGATTTTTATTATTATACGCTTATTTTAATCGATTTTATTGTACAGGGAATAGTAAGATGATTTGTATCTTACGATATGATGTTAAATATATCTCATCGCGTGCGCAACTTGTAAAGACCCGTTAATTATGTCATGAGTATTGACAAGAGTTGAAGGTCATTCACGTATGACTCTAATTCACGGAAAATACACAATGAAAATGATTAAAATTTTGTCAGGGTTAAGCCACCTGACGTATACAAATATACTTTATATCGGGTCCACAACACCTTGAACTACGTACCTACTATACGCTTATTCTTGACACTATCACGGCCATTCTGTCGAGTCAATCTATATAGCTTCCAGCTGTCAAGCATACCGATGTAATTTCAAACACGTAAAGGGGAGTGTACGTTCCGTTATGTGACAATGACTGGCATTGCAGGGGACGTGTCGTAGTGCCGCTATACGTAATCTCGTAACGTGGCTATTATGCGGTTCTATATCGAAACAAGGTTTGATCCAATCACCTGATTTGTTTTTGTACGCATGTGCACCTGGAACTTGGGTGTGGTCGTAGTATATAGCCATACGTGTTATTCAAGTACAAGTATGGGGATCGTGCGGTGAAATTGTATCAGAGGATTATAGGATGGTCTGGTACTGCACACAAACTGTATCTCAAGCATAATGAAAAATAAGGAATGTCCGAATGAATCTGATTTGTGTGGAAGCTTGTTGGTATTCCGCACAACAGCCGACCAGTAACCTAATTCACGTTCACCATTCACACTGATACCTGAGAC